>CH003175.1:58101-111044 GCA_000149265.1 Ciona savignyi
TATTAAATGCTTCACTTTGCCGGAGTCTCGTAATGCTTCCCTGTGACCCACATTGACGTTCGTAGTTGGAAACAAATTCCATGCAAAGCTTGTATCTCTATAAACATATCATTGATAAGTTATTAAACATTGCGATTAAATGTTGGTGGGAAGATAACACACAACAAGAGGTAGAAAGACCTTGTGGAAAGTGTCCGGATCTCCAGACGCAAACAATTCCGGAATATTCTTCTCCAGTGACATCACAATCTCTGGCCATGCTGAGTTTACCATGAAGTCATACCCGGGTATTCCCCTAAACTGATCACCAAGTCTGCAAGATAAACACATTTATAACAGTATCATGTATTTGCACGTCCATTCTATTAACATTTAAGTACAATCCTGATCCAAAGGATTATATTGCAGCTTGGAGTTTAAAAGGAACAATAGAGAATTCATTAATAACCAAAAGAGCTGATGCTTTTCATGGCACCAGAAGAATACTAGATAGTTTTATACTCATGCTCTTTACTTAATACTTTTTAATTACTGTGTTCATTTAAGTTTTGTTAAACTTTTCAACCAATACTGATTCAAGCAGTGATTGTTATGTCATCAAAGGACTCACTGGTTTTGTCTCCCAGATGTGATGTCACAAAGCATCTTCAATTGTGATGGAACAAACTCCAGTATCTTGTTGAACATTTGTTTCAGTTTATTCAGTGAAGCATCACCCCCATGTTCCTCCATTATCTGTGGGAATCGTGGTTGGATGCTGATTGTTGTGACTTATGGTCTGTTTAATGAATACTCATTATAAGCTTTATTTAAATACCAATCTAGATAATACAATGAACAGGTTAATTCACACAAGCAAACTGATAATGTACACAACGCTACAATGAACGTTACAATGCACTAGTTAGAGAAGTTGGGAACAGGTTTGAAGTAGGCCTGATCAACGTGGAGCGAAGCGCGGGAAACAGCTTAGGGCAAGAGTTAGTTCGCTGTGAGTCACAAACCATCACATTGTGAGTCACAAACCATCACATTGTGAGTCACAAACCATCACATTGTGAGTCACAAACCATCACATTGTGAGTCACAAACCATCACATTGTGAGTCACAAACCATCACATTGTGAGTCACAAACCATCACATTGTGAGTCACAAACCATCACATTGTGAGTCACAAACCATCACATTGTGAGTCACAAACCATCGCATTGTGAGTCACAAACCATCACATTGTGAGTCACAAACCATCACATTGTGAGTCACAAACCATCGCATTGTGAGTCACAAACCATCACATTGTGAGTCACAAACCATCACATTGTGAGTCACAAACCATCACATTGTGAGTCACAAACCATCACATTGTGAGTCACAAACCATCACATTGTAAGTCACAAACCATCGCATTGTGTATCACAAACCATCACATTGTGAGTCACAAACCATCACATTGTGAGTCACAAACCATCACATTGTGAGTCACAAACCATCACATTATGAGTCACAAACCATCGCATTGTGAGTGACAAACCTCATGCAAGCAAGGTTGCACCACATGAGCGCGAACCAGGTTCTCTGCATCCCTCGTCTTCCCAATGAGCGCATATGAGTTCAAACATCTGTGCACAGCTCTCGTATCCCCCCCAGCCACACCGCGCACCAACTCATCCTCAAGACCACTTTGGAGGCTGCTCGTCACATCTGATATTCTCTGAGAGAAATGATTAGTTGTCTTGTTATCCCTTGCGAAAAGAGACAAGCTGACACATTGGTTTTGTAAATTTCTTCCCAATTGTGGTAGATATGCCTAAAGGGAATTCCCCATAGCCCAAAACAACAAAGGTCCAACTAGAAATGTGAGGCTGGGAAATCAGAATAAAATCCTTTGTGTCCAAACGCCTGATCAAGCAATCTTAAACAGCAATATATTTATTTTGTTTGGTTTGGTAATTATTCAAATAATCAACCTGGATATATTTGGACATACCGGTCTAATATGGTTGAGCACAGGAAGAGCTTTACAAAAAGTGGCGTGGTGCTGTAGTTGGTTGAATTCTCCAGCTATCCTCTCAAGAACCTTGAAAATTTCGGTAATGAAAACCATTTTACAAATAAATTATTCAACAAAACTTTAAATTGATTTTTAAACTGTAAACAAAAAAGCTACGTAAACATAGTCACACAAGTGTATGTAAGATATGGTCTAGGTTCTTGGGTTTTGTAGGGAAGTAAACAAAGTTAAAATGTGTAAGGAGTTGTGGAAGATCGAGAAGAACAAATTGTATGGGAGTGGCTTCCAGCAGTACTTGCTTCCAACATGATATTTGTGAAGTCGCAACCAATTCCTTGCACACAGTGCAATTAGCACAAGGTATTTTAACACTTTATATCCCACGTACATATTCACTATTTAATTTTTGATTCTCTAATGTGATTTAAAAAGACTTGTGTATTAGCTGCATCCAATCCATTCCATGTTTTTCCGACTTAATTAGTCCATTAAAGAAGATGAAAGTACCTGCCCAGTGTTGGAATCGTCGGATCGTTGTATGTGTTCGATCTTATCAACCGCTTGTAGCAATCCCTTCATGTGCGACAGGAGACTCCTCTTCTCACTTGCTCCTCTCTGTAGCTCCAGAGCATCCTCCACCTCCCCAACATTCAACTTCATTTCATCCTCAACTTTCTGGAGGATAGGATATTTATGTTTATCCCTGTGAATGGAAAAACAAAGGGAAAAGGGGATCAATCTTTAAATCACCTCGTGCCCACCGTCGGGTTACCAGAGCTATCGCAGTGTGTTGTGTATGAATCACGCGTTCCTTCCATTTAAAAGAACCCATTAATCCGCTGAGTTCAGGCAATGTCCGTTCTAAAGTGTCTTGATCAAGGACACAACCGCCTAGCTAGCAAGCAGTTTCGTGCTCGCAACCCTTCGCCTTAAAGGCGACGCACTAACCCATTAGACTAATTTGTCGGACAAGATGTTCAGGCGGTATTCAAGTAAACATGATGGTTAGTGATGTGGTTGTTATCGCATCTCACCCCAACGTCAAGCTTCATCTTGGAAAGTGGTTCACGTAAAAGTTCGATTGCTTTGTTCATTCCAACCTGAATGAATGGATGGTTGAACTTCACTTTTTTCATGGGTTTAAACTGACCAGGCATTTTGTTTTAAATGAAGTTTTAAATACACTTGTTTTAAATAAATAAAATGGCGCAACAATTGCTGGGACCAACACATACAAATATAGTTTAAAACATTAAAAAAGTTGCTTATAAAAGCCATAATGATAAAACCTTCTGGAGAATCTAAGTAATTTTTGCTTAAGGACAATGCAGGGGTTCGACCTATAGACTTCTCACCAAGTTAGAAGACAAATTAACAAAATCTGCATAATCTTTATTGATCAGTTCTATCATCGCATTTTTGAGAACTTTGAAATAAATCTCCAGGTCTTGTCGCAGTGTTTCCAGTTGCACTCTTCGTCTGCAATCCGCAACAAAGTGGTCAACACTGAACTCATCCTGTGAAACGTTTTGGAAATTTAATGGATCCGAATATAAACATGGCATGGTTATTCCATCGGAATATAATGTGGCATGCCTATATTTGCAAGTTTATTGGTTTGACATCATTATGTGCAACTTCGTTTTACATTAAGGTTCCAAAATGTTATTGAATTATAAGTTTTCCTATAAAGTTATTTTTTTCTGCTGATGAGAAGTATGGCAGATTTTCATAACATTTGCGTAGCCAAGGTTTCATACACGACAGAGTGCATAAAACTTATTAGCTACAAATTGTGAACCAACAATTTTTCCTGCAAAACGACGAACTTGGTATTTATACAAATATGCACAACTCTAAAAGAGTTCCTATGCATGCCATTGCCATATTTCTCATACCATGTCATTTGCGATTCATATATTGTAAGTTGAAATAACAACAAATGCTGATAATAGTTAAACAACACATAAAGCTAAGCTGGATATATTGTAAACAAACGGAATATTTATTAATAATATATTTTTGAAAAGAATAAGGAAAATGATTTGGCCGAGTTCACCTTCATAAATTCATTCTTATCGAAGCATAATGTAGAAGGAGCTATTGGAAGTAATGACATCTTTCTTTTGGATTTTCCACCAGAAACTTCTTGTTGAGACATTTCTTTTAAAAAATTGTATTTTTCATTTCAACTCAGTTGTGTTAGAAGATAATGAGTTGTGTCCTTGAGCAAGGCTTATCCAGTGGATTGAACTATAGGATAGGATATTCAATATTCATGTTTATCCTCTTGAATGGGAAAACTCATTGGGCGTTAACACGTGCAAACATGTCACCTTGCGCTTATCGTTGGGTTACCTGAGCTTTTGCAGTGTGTTGCGTATAATTGAGATGTTCCTTCAAATTAACCCCACTAATCTGCTGGGTTCAGGCAACCAGTTTCAAACCTGCAACCCTTTGGCTGAAATAAGACCCACAAACCACAAAGCTAATTAGGACTAGAGCATTACCAATGCCCAATCATATACTGGGACAATAGAGCGAATGGGCCATGAGTTATCAGGCAATAGCCATGGATATTTTCTTTAATGTAACTTTCCCACATACCGGAAGATAAATGTTCATTTATAGGAAATCATACTCATATCAGAGTATTGTAAGTTAAATTTAGTTTAAAAATATTCCTAAATTGCCAAGTACTTTACCTGGAGTAGTAAGGTAGATTTTCCCTGTTTGCAAATATAAATGTTTCTTTATCACAGCATTAGATCCAGAATATTTAATTCACTAAAAATTTTAAAAAGATATAAATAAAAATGTTGTAGTGTCGACCTCGTTAATCTTTCCCTCTTCTTCTCTAAGAATAATAATGCTTTATCTTTACAGATTGTTTACATCGAGTACAACCAATTAAATAGATCTCTATGGCTGCCACATCTACCGTGTGAGAACAATAAAGGGGATTCCCCGATGTTGGTCTGTTTAGAAGTGTAGCATCATAGAGATAGAATATTAGTAGATTAGTACTCTATGCTCTATGGTATTGTAGCGATTCGACTTGCGGCTCGATAACCATTCGGGTCGACGTGTATATTGTACTAACCACATGCACTTGCCAACACAGGAAAACACGTAATCAACAAAATAAAACGATCACAACGCGACAACTAAACAGGAATCTAAAAAGAAAACTACGTCACAAATAAATATAACTCAAGAAAAAATGTAAAGTAGGCCAGAATCAAACTAAGACGCTACGGGCTATAGTATCATGGTAATAGCATGGCCATAGAGGTAATTTACTTGGGGTGATAGTACTTTAATATCGTAGTCCGAATTCGGGTTTGTTTCTTTCTATATATGACGTACTTTCTAGTTAGGCATAAGCAACACTTTATTCTCATTAGATCCTTCCTATGCTTTATCATTGCGGTAGTTCCCCAAAATACTGTTTTAGCCAATTAATTTACCAGTGTATATATTGTATACACAATTTTAAAATTAGGATAGGATATTCATGTTTATTTCCGTTAATGGGAAAACCAAGGAGGTTAACACACGGGCAATCGTCAGATCATCTCGCGCCCACCGTCGGGTTACCGGAGCTTATGCAGTGGGTTATGAATGATTCACGCGTTCCTTAACTTTGGTGGAATCATTAATTCGCTGGGTTCCGGCAATGTCCATTAAGTGCCTTGCCCAAAGTCACAACCGACTAGCTAGCGACCAGTTTCGAACCTTTGAAACCCTTCGAATGAAAGGCGACGTACTAAACCATCAGACTAATCTATAACTTTTAAACATTATTTTGGATGGTATGTCACATTTTTATGTCGGCCATAACGCTCCATGACCAGCTATCCCTCAACAAAAATATCGGATTAGGAAATGGAGAATGATATTGCAGATCAACATTGTTAATTTAACAGATATCTTTGCTCTATTTGTAATTGAAACTGCAAAACAAATCTGATTAAATAGTCAAATATAATTTCCTAGAAGTCTTGACTTCAATCGAACCCAAATGACTTGACTCGTACATTGCTTGAAATTTTTACCGGCCTTAGTTTTGAACCCAACTCATTGCTAAGATAGTTTTTGTTGCATGTAAGTCTGTATATGTATCGGGCGCGTTAACCATATAGCCACACCACCGTAAAGTACATTGCTTGAATTAATCTGATCACTTTGACTTGAATACAACACCATAACATCATGTCAATGTAATAAACAGATGACACCCCCTTTCCAAGTGAGTACAATGCATTCAAGTTAGCAATAATTTGAATAAATAATAACGTCGTTTGAAGTGACGGTTTGGGGGCTTCCCCGGGTAACTGTTATAGAATCTGGGTTTAACAGTTTTAGTTAAGGTTAGTATCCTATGACTTTAAACAATTGAAGAAAAAAACGAACTTGTTAGTGATTTAAAAGCGGTAATAGGATCTCCTCAATAATAGAAGTAACGGATGGAAAAATAAAATCTCTATTAAAGGGACTTGGTTAGAAATCCAACTGCTAAAATGGTGACAAAATAATGTTTAAACTAAAGCTATATTTTGTTTTAAGGAATTTAGCAAAAGATTTTTAAAAAATTGATACAAATGTATAAGGTCGATAAATTAAAAATTTACAAAATCGAGCAACAGTCTTTCCTTTGTCCAGAATTTTTCTTTTGTCGTGAACTTTTTGAAGTTTCTTTGTTGCGCAAAATTTCCTCTGCAAGTGTTTCAAATGTTTTTGCGACATTGGAATTACAAGTGGCGGCCGTTTCGAAGAAAGCAATACACGAAAGCTCGGTGCAGAGGATTTCAGCGTCGGCGGTTTCAACCTGTCTATTAGGAAAAGGAGGAAGTTTAATGTGCAGCGGATATTACGGATTGTGAATATAAGGATTGTGAATATATATGGCACCAGGACCGTTTTTTGTATAAGAGTCGGTATATGTATCGGTCGCGTTAACCATTTGGCCACACGACCGTACGAAAAATCCAAGAATGTTATCACACACGGGTAAGCGTCACGTTACCTCGCGCCCACTGTAGGTTTACCCGAGCTATTGCGTTTTTTAGTTTTAGTTAAACTCACTAGTTCACTAGTCCAGGCTATTAGCTAGCGAGCATTGCCAATTTTACGCTATTTCGACTGAGACTATTTTAGCTGAAAGCCGTCGCATTGACTAACTAAGCTATTTGACCGGGAAACGGATCGGACATGGGGAAACTGAGCAACAGGAACGTGGAATGTTACGATGTTATCCTGATGCGTGATTATGGTGCGTGCGTTGATTGGTTATTACCTGTCGCCTTTATCTTTATGCTTCCCGCTAAAAACCGTTAAACTCGCCTATTTGCCTTAAAATATGACCTGTAGTAGTATGTTTGGAGGTAGTTGTGTTTTGTGCTGCTTACATCAATACAAGCATTTTATAAATATCGTTGAGAGCTGCTGACTTCAGGTTATCGAAAACCCTGCCTAAAAATGTAACAGGAACAAACCTGGATAACTTGGCTTCATCAGCTTTGTTTCCAACCAACACAACAGGAACCGCTAATCGAATCTGGCCCGGGTGTACGGTTGGCGTTTCAATGCATTTGCTCGGTCCTTCATCACCATCCATCTTCGTATCTCCGCTCGTTCCGTCGTTCCCGTGCAAAGCCAGCTTTCCGTGCAACTTCGGGAATATCGTCGCCTTTAGGTAGTTAAACGACGTGTTGTCGATGACGGAATAAACAAGTATTATGCCGTCACAGCTTGCCACTTCCTTGTCTATGTCATTGACGTCACAAACAGTAACTTGGAATTCAACTTTCACCTCATTAATTTGCATCTGCTTCTTCAACGGTTCGGTAGAACCTGGATAAGCAAAGCGAAATTATTGAGCAAATATCGGTCTAATGCGTATTGGCTCATTTGCAGATGGCGTATAACCAACGGATAGATCTCTATGCGAGACCCATTTCGCGACTGTTACTATCTTAGTCGTGACTTAAAAAGGGTTTTGCTGACTAACACTGGTGGCGATTCCCCAATATTGGTTTGGTTGGAAGCAGCATGTGCTAGGCTGCATGCCGGTGTTTCGCGTTTAGCTTTGAAGTTTTGTTATAATGGAGCACTGCTTTGTGAAATAAAGGTGTAAAATATGAATCTGCTAACTGTATTCTCAAAAAAATGTTACCGATATACAGAAGGGTACAAGTTCAAAATATTTAAGTACGGTGTTTTGAGTTTAGGTTGCAGATCCTTTCTGTTGTAAAAAAACACGACAGCTGAATGATAGATAATTAGCTCTTTTACCTTCAGACTTTGGTGCAATCCATCCGTTTGCAAATTGTTGACTCAGTGAATACTTTCCAACTTTCTCCGAACCAACAACGATAACCCTGAGAAGCAAAGCATTCGGTTTCCCCATCCTTCTAACGAGCAATCTCCAATGTAAACATACGGGGAACGAGATTTAATACCAGCGTCGAAATATACCTGAAAACAAACAGTTTTGCAATTTAGGTCGAGTTGGTTATTTCGATTAGGAAACGAGAGGCAGAATGCTAGATATCTATTTCTGTCAACATAAACGTGGAATCACCAGCGGCGTTATCATAGAAGCAATCGTTAGAATACCTCTCCACCACCGTCGGTTTACCGGAGCTGTTGTAGTGTGTTGTATATAATTCACACGTTCCTTCAATTTAGTATAGAACCCATTAATCCACTGGGTTCAGGCAATATCAGTTAAGTGCCTTGTCCAAAGACACAACCGACTTATAGCTAACTACTAGTTTTGAAGTTACAACCCTTCGACTGAAAGGCGACGCACCAACCCAGTAAGCTATTCGGATTAACGATGTAGCCACGATATGTATTCAGCCGTCTCAGAATAAGGAAATGTTGAAATATTAAAAAAGAGTTTTCGTAACCTTTAATTATCTAAAAATAAAAAGGCCAACGCAACTAATTCTAGCTTTCTGTTGCTGACTATTTTAGTTGGCCGACTGCACCTTTGATTCTAAATTCGTAATTGACTACTGTGTAGTATTGGCTCTTCTATTATGTCAATACCTAATATGTAATGGTATAGCGTCATGTGCTTCATTTGCTGTTCCCTCTTACTAATAACACGCCGACCCTACATTCATTACACGGATTATATACATCGTTCTCGCCCGCCCGTGCTTGGCCTCCTAGAGTGTGACCTACTTGCTAAATTAACCGAATTTGATCGTAAAATATGTACGAAGCAGTCAAAATGCAGTTAATTGCAGCGATTACAAGTTTGTGGTACGACTGCTTCTCAGTAATGTAAGCGCTATTTTAAGGCATTTTTCTCAAACCTAGTTTAATGATGACGCATAATACTTGCTTGTCTTTATGACTGCCTCAATGCTTTTAACTTAGCAACTCTTCAAAGAATTAAATAAAACTACAACTACCAGTAATGCAATAATGATCAGCTTAACAACCAGCAGCTAGACTGTTCGTTCTGCTTTTAGTTCCAATTTCTTCCGCCTATTTATAAACAGTTTCCTGTTTAGCGCGCACACCATGAAACGATGCAATTGTACACACGCAAGCTTGGTAACATAATATTCATAATAAATGTGGGGACTAGGAAGCAATGCATCGAATGCCACCGCCCAATTCGCTTAGGGCTAGAACACAATAAATATCTCGGTTTGTCGCAGAAGTTTGTTTGTCTTCCGTGCGCAGGTTGTCATTAATCCTGCTTGGGCGGTGTTCGGGCTGCAACGATAACAAACAAATATTAGTTGGAAGATTTAACTTTATTTTTAGTCGCACATTTTAGTTTTTTTTATTACAGCGCGTATTTAAACTTTAGTAAAACTTTGGTAATAATAAAAGGAGAGCGTCAGCCACCTCTTTAACACGACTTTTGTAAAACTCATATTGTATGTTGCAGCATGCAAAAACGAAAGGTTCTCCTGGTTAACTTATCAATCTTAGTATATCTTGTACAAAGCGTAAAACTTCACATGGTTTTCACATGGTTACCTAAATCAAAAAACTTCACAAGGTTTTACATGGTTACATAAATCATTTGTTTATTTTTTCCTATTCTTATGAGTGGTTAAAGCAAAATATATCCGATTTTTTTGGTTTGTGAAGAAATTTAGTATCTTTGTTTATTAATACTTGATAAACGTTTTTGCTCAACTCAATAATCTACGGTGTTAGATAAACGTCCGCTAGGTGCCTTGTCCAATAAAACAGACCACCCGCTTGCATCTGTGATCGATTTCAGCGACTGAAGTTTAAAGTAGGCCTACATGCGCTTGCAGGAATTTAATGTGATGAAGGAGGCATTCAAACAAAAAGGGATGTCACTCAAAATCCTGACACAGAAAGATTTAGATTTTCTTACAACTTAAAATTGAAGCTTGGATCTTTAACCTGAACCCAAAGCCCTCAAAAATATTGATTAAATATTTTAAGTTGGTACCACTCCGTCTATCGGTGACTTTTTTCATCAAAACAGCTAGCAGATGTACAATCAACAACTTTATTCCATGAAACTCTGCTACACTATTACAAAACTTCACAGCTAAAAGAGAACACCGGCGCGCTGCAGCCAAGCACATGCTGCTTTTAATCGTACTAATTTTGGGGACTCACCACCAGGGTTACTAGAAAACTACTCGTTTAGCCTAAACACCATGACTAAGAGGGTACTAGGATAGAGATCAATTTATTTTGTCCGGCCGGTTGGTCTAGCGGTTAAGTGCGTCGCCTTTCAATCGAAAGGTTGCAGGTACTAAACTGGTCGCTAGCTAGTCGGTTGTGTCCTTGGGCAAGGCACTTTACGGACATTGGCTAAACCCAGCGGATTAATGGGTTCTACCAAATTGAAGGAGCGTGTCTATCATATACAACAGACTGCAATAGCTCCGGTAACCCGACGATGGGCGCGAGGTGATCTGACGATTGCCCGTGTGATAACCCCCTTGGTTTTCCCATTCACGGGAATAAAGATGAATATCCTATCGCCTATCCTATCCTATCCTATCCTATTTGGTTACACGCCATCTGAGTTAAAAAGTTTTGACACCTGAAAATTGGACGACCTAATTCAGTAGCCTAAATAGAAACATGTTTTTGTTTTATATTTTTACCGTAATGAGATACAAACCGAGGCGTAACTAAAACCATTTTTTATGTATAATTCGGTATATGTATCAGTCGCGCTAAACATTCGGCCACACCGTACAGTGATATTAACCTGCACCTGTTGATCTATTGTCTATTCACACTCTTGCGCCAACTAGGTGATATCCATGTGTTCGTCGCTGGCAAACTTTTGGTTTTTGATCTGGTCTGGTAGGACTGGTTTGTGGAGCAGTATAATTTGTTGTGGTGTAATTTTGTAGCCTGGTCTTTATTCTACATTGATAGAATATTAGGGTAGGATATTAATGTTTATCCCCGTGAATAGTAAAACCAAGGGGTTTAACACACGGGCAATCGTCAGATCACCTTGCGCCCACCGAGGTCTGAGGTATACAAAAGGAAAACAACAATCGTTAGCTCGCCCGTCTAATTGTCTATCGAGGATTCTTAGTCAATGTATTGTTACAGAATCATTGCTTTAAAAGCATGTAAAGTTGCAAATGCCGCCATTTGCTTTGTAGTTAATACATCATCATTCTGGCAGTTGCTGGACGACAAACATATGAAGATATGACGGAGATACCGCGGAAATTATGGGAGGGAAAAATCCCAGCTTGTTTTAACCTGGCAAGCTATGAAGTATGCAGTACCAAAGCGCCTGCGCCAGTTTACTTAATGTTGCCACGATCTGCCTATCTTACACTTTTCACTCCCAAAATTGTGGAACATTTTTCCCGACATACGGATGAGGATAAGAAAAGTGAGGTGTGGTATGAGTTTAATGGACAACCACTTAAATGGCAATATCCATGTGGACTTCTCTTTGACCTTCACTGTGAATCATCGATTCTGCCGTGGATTATCACTGTGCATTTCCACAATTTCCCGACAGGTGAATTAATTCGTTGCTCAAGCGAAAAAGCCATCGAATCTAATTACCTGTCGATGCTTAAAGAAGCCGATCAGTTAAAGCACAAAGGACAAATAATTAATAATATGCGTGAAACGCAACAAGGCCAGCTCTGGCATGGAGTAAAAATGGACAATTTTGAAGAGTTTTGGTCGATTAACAAGCAGTTTATGACGGACTACGAACACTCAGAATGTTTCCGATGCATCCCAATTCGGATATATTTTCAAAATCAAATAATTCAAAAGTTGTTCAAGCCCAGCGAAAACACTCAACTAACGTTAAAAGAAGCTTTGACAATGTGTCTCCCCATGTTGTTCCAACAGGACGAGACCACCCCACAGGTAATCACACAGGGGGTTCACCCACCACTACAAGCCCCCCTACAGTGGTTAAGTGAAAACTTTAGTTACGCTGATAATTTCCTTCATATTTGCGTTCGTCAGTGATAAACGAAATTAAAATGGAAATATGTTTTAAGATTTACACCTTGTTTGCCTTTGAAACAACAGTGAAATTTAAAATAAACTTATTACACCGACATTTGATACTCTAATATGATATTTATTGTATGGAAGAAACATATTATAAACCAAAAAATAATTCTCAGATAATGATTAAATTAAAGCAGCCGCTATGGTTGCAATTTATTGATTGGATATCTTATGTTTAAACAAGATTAGACCTTTTTATATATTTATCTTAATGTGCAGGCCTAGCTTTTTGCAGATATAAATCCATGGTTCATCATACTTAAATTTGAATAGGCAATGTGTTATAATTTGTGGTCTTATTTTAATACTTTAGTCTTGATGTGATTGAGTTTATATTAAAATTGTGCTTTCTTGTGTCATTTTGTCATAAAAAATTATATAGAAGTTGTTAGCACTCGTATGGATTTCCAAAAAAGTTCCAATATTTTTCCAATTAATTTAAAAAATACAAAAGATAGCAAAGGTTACGTCATATTTATTTTGCTTGATTCAAATATTACTCAGTTCATTAATGTTTTTAATTTGCTGTTAAAAGTGCTTTTATTTAATACACGTTATATGCGCAGAAGATTATTATATCCAATTTCACTTTCTAAACATACGTAATATATTCATTTGTTTGTGATGGGACGCAAGTTGTATGGATATTACGTATCATGGCTATTTCATCGCCAACTATTTTTTCGCATATTTTCTTCTGGCGGAGAGTGGTTTAACTTACTTGACAACAACTTGTTTATTGTGCAATCACAATTAACTAGGTATAATAATGATGGTCGCAATTCCCTTTAAAAAGTAATAATTATTACAAAATAATAAAAATAAGACTGAAGAAACCGCCATGCATAATTAATTATTCTGTTGATAATTGCCCCATTTTCAGTTGTGATTAATCACAAATTCCATGTCGCTTTATCACCCAGACTTCCTTGTTCATGGTATCGACAGCCCTCCCACCTTACTCAGTCCCACCACCACTCATTGCACTTAATACTTCTGTGAACTTCGGAAATTTTCTCCTAATTAGCTTAAATTATTGTCCAAATTAACATGCATATTGTTAAACTCGTTAAGATATTAAGCATATAATTTGTAATAGTGGCCAAATTTGTTGAAATATTTCTGTACAATTGACGAGAAGACTTGGTGCTATGGTGACTACAGGTCATAACCCTGGAATTTGGAAACAACAAAATAAAAGCCACAAACATGGTCGACATAGAAGTAAAAGCCAAATAGATGGAACCAACAAAGGTAAGTTTATTTTGAAAATATCTTTTATTGTGAGGATCTATGCGGGCATTTGTAAAAAATTGTGAAAGAGATGGCCTTGTTCGTAAGCACAGCAAGGCCATTTTCTAAATTAAAAGAAAAGTTTTTTGAGGTCATTCTAACTAACAGATCTCTTTCACTTAGGATTAACTATTACACATTTCACTTAGGATTAACTATTAAATATTTTTTTATATTCAAAGTATAAGTGGAACATAGATTCCACATGATTTGTATTATAAAGGTGCTTTAATACATTTCATGACAAATATATGGACGCCAATGTACAGTGTAATATATAACCATACTGTATATAACCATACTGTAAGGTTAGGAGATTTTTCAATGAGAAATTTCAAACCCAATGCTACCAAGTAAAATACTTGTTGGAGTTAAGGAAAGCTGACCAGTCTTATTCAACTGTATTAAGCAATCTTGGGCTAAGTTTATATGTTTAAACGCGTTAACATAAGTTTCAACTTAAAAAGTAGTCTTAACCATCCGGATTGTGAATTCGGAGTGTTTAATGTGGGGTGAAGGAATTTTAAAACCAGTTCCTTGTGTTCCTCCTGAATCTGCAGGTCGAGTGGAAGCAACCAGGATGAGGAGGAAACATAGGAAGGAATTGCAGAAAGTTGATCGGAGACATCGTTTGCAGCAAATTCGATCACAAAAACGTGAACAGGTTCTTTGAATGTTGTGTGATGTCATAATGCTTATTGTTAGTTGAAGTTAAGAACACTTATAGTAGTATGTCCTGTTCTGTTGTACAGTTAACTTTAGTGCAGGAAATATTGTGTCAGAATAAGGAATCACAAATTTCACCACCTTTCACCAACAGGTTTTATTAAAGAAGCGGAATGTTGGTGTCGGTGGTAGTCCCCCCCACCTCGTGTTATTGGTTCCCCTCCATAAGAGCGTTGACACCTCAGCGTTCTCCGATTTCATGAAGCTGATTGGAACATCGGATGATTGCGCGCCAGTGGAAGCCCCACTCACATCTGCGGGTTTCACAATGAATGTGGGCAGGTTGAAACATCGATTCCAGGTACCTTGTAGGTGGTTTTCAGTGATTCATTCGTCGTTATTCAGTCAACTTGCTGCAAATGCTACAGTGATAACTGTAGATGACATGGACTGACAAAATTTGTAAAATCCTGAATATTTTTCTTTCACAATCGGGTATAGATTTTGGAGATGTTAAATCTGTTTTATTCCACTGCTCTGCTTACTATCGTTATCGCATAGTTACATTATTAAACCCAATCAATCCAGACCGGATACATGAAACCCAACATTGGTCAGTCCATCAGGTTAGCTAGCACACCATCAGTTGTAAGGCTGTGGCGACAAAACTAAATCACAGTGTTTAATAATAACATTGCAACAGCTGCGGAGATATGACGGTGGCCATGGAAGTCTAAGATGCTTTAATCTTTCACAAACATGGTTTACGATCATTTTTGCAGATTTTCCAACCGGGATCTGTGTGCTTGCATGACGTGGCAGATTGTGCTCGAGTCGCTGACGCGGTGGTTTTCCTTGTGTCGGCGGAAAAGGAAGCGATCGATGAAACTGGATTCGACATCTTGTCGTGTCTCCTCGCGCAGGGAATCTCCTCACATGGTGCGTGTGCATGGAGTTCGTTTTTAAGAAGGGATAGGATCTTCATGTTTATCCTCGTGAATGGGAAACCCAAGGGGGTTAACACACGGGCAATCGTCAGATCACCTCACGCGCACCGTGGGGTTACCGAAGCTATTGCAGTGTGTTGTGTATGATAGACACGTTCCTTCAATTTGATAGAACTCATTAATCCGCTGGGTTCAGACAATGTCTGTTAAGTGCCTTGCCCAAGGACACAACCGACTAGCTAGCGACCAATTTCGCTTTTGAAACCTGCATGTGTAGATGGGTGTTACGGGGTGTTTCATTTGTTAAATTGTTTTGCAGTGTTTTGTGTGCAAGGAATATCGAAGTATGTCAGTGAAATCCCGACCTCCCACCAAGAAAGGAATCATCAAGTGTTTGGAACAATATGTTGGGGAAAGTTAAGCTGCTGCAAGTTGATACCGAGTCTGAAGCTTTCAACATGCTACGAATGGTAGGGTATGCGTAGGGGGTGTGGGGGATGTGTATGTGTGGCCACTTCCTAGTTTGAATCACAATAGCGATAAACAACCAATATTCAGCCGAATATTATGGCATTATTCGAACAGAACAGAATAGTAAAATAGGGTCGCAACCCGGATGCGGTCCTTTCTATTACTATCCGTGTGAAACATTCTAAAATCCACAATTATTATTTTTTTAATTAATTTTTTTTATAAAAACATTTTTGCACAGGAAGTGCGGCACTCCCAGTGAGTAACGCAGAGTTTACTCACATACTTGGCGCCAATGTGCGTGGGGATGACCAACTAATTGGAATTGTTTCAAATCTTCTCTGACATATTTTACCCTTCACACCTGCATTTTAAAAGAAAACCAACCTCATAATGTTAAATGGCCCTTCCACCACACTGTTCAACCCCCCACACTGTTCAACCTCCCACTTATTCAACAGGTAGCTGGGATGAAGAGAAAAGGTCCAGGGATGTTGGATCAACGATCGTACATCTTGGTGGAGAAGATGGAATTCCAATGTGGAGTGGAAGATGACCGGGGGGTGCTCAAGGTGGGGGGGTTGGACGATTCAAACTTTTGTGTTTTGGAGTGATTGTTGTAACAAACAAACAAAATTGTTGTAACAAACAAACAAACAAATGACAGTATATGCACTGATCATTTTCCGTGAAGGTGAAACCTACAATTCTGTTCCAATTTTTGTGTTTTGGAGTGACTGTTGTCTATTATAAAGGATTCACTTATTTATCACTCGGAAAAACACAAATTCTGATATTTACATTACAATATAAATAGTTATGATGTAACAAACAAATGATTGACGCCCAGGTGACCGGTCATATCCGGGGGTCGGTGTTGGACGTGAACCGACTGGTCCATCTCCCTGGGTGGGGGGATTACCAGGTGAAACAGGTCGATACGATTGTCGACCCATCCCTGTGCAATGTGCAGAAGATCAGCAAAGTTGGCGCAAGTGGAGACGAGGTATTTGGGTTTCATGCTACTTGGTCTTCTGTGTGGGTTCGTGCACCGACTGCTACTTGTGTGTGATAGATTGTGATTTCAGGCTACTTGTGTGTTCTTTTTTGCACCATGAATAATTGCTTCAGCAAATAATATAAGTACTCTTAAGACCCCATAATATAAATGCTCTAATGACACCATAATGAAAAATGCTTGAATGACACCATACCTGTTATTCTACGAACTTAATATATTGTATGTCAACTGAGCAATTTGTGTAGGCCACAGAATATTGTAGCGACAAATTATTTGTTTCTCAGATGTCGTGTGACCTGGAGGAGGAAACGATCTTCTCGGATCCGTCTCGCATCCAGGACCTCGTGCTCGAAGCTGATCCCAATCCTATGGAGGGGGAGCAAACATGGCCGACGGAGGAAGAGATCATGGAGGCAGAGGAGGAGCAAGGTAGGAGGATGCGGGAGGAGGAATGTGTGGGAGGAGGAATCAGTTTCATCCATCCTCCTTGCAGCTGATGCCATGAAACAGAGTCGCAAAGTGAAGAAGAAAGTTCCTCGCGGGACATCGGAGTACCAGGCCGCGTGGATCCTCGATAGCGATGAGGATTGGAGGGAGGGGAGCTCCGAGGAGGAGGAGGAGGAGATGCAAAGTCCTCCGCATGATGGAGGATCACAGGTGGGGATTCCCCTCTTGTAATCCACAATGCAATCCTGGTTTGGATAGGATATTCATGTTTACCCCCGTGAATGGGAAAACCAAGGGGGTTAACACACGGGCAATCGTCAGATCACCTCGCGTCAACCGTTGGGTTACCGGAGCTATTACCGTGTGTTGTGTATGGTTCACATGTTCCTTCAATTTAGTAGAACCCATTAATCCGCCGGGTTCAGGCAATGTCCGTTAAGTGGCTTGCCCAAAGACCCAACCATCTAGCTAGCAAACAGTTTCGAATCTTGCAACCCTTCAATTGAAAGGTGTCGCTCTGTATCAAGCTTAGTGATATTGCATCATGTGACATAAAGGTTTCGACGCAGATGGATGACGATGATCACATGACCATTCCTGAGAGTGAAATTGATGAGTCATTGAGTCAATATGATGACACAATGGATGAAGATGACTTGGCAAGATTCCGAGAGGAGCGGAACAATGAGTTGTTCCCGGATGAGGTGGATACTCCTGCCGACACCCCAGCGAGGACCAGGTTCCAGAGATACCGGGGATTGAAGAGCTTCCGAACCTCCCCATGGGATCCCAAGGAGAACCTGCCAAGTGATTACGCTCGAATCTTCCAGTTCCAGTCGTTCGATCGGACGAGGAAAAGGCTACGAAACCAGGAAGTTGATGATGCTACTTGTGTTGATGTGAGCTTTCTTTATTTGATGCATTTTTATTAAACCTTTTTACCGCAATTGTTTCCATTGCTTTGCGATATTCTGCTCCGGTATGTTTTGTGTCCTCTAGCCCCATATCGCCCTTATGTGAGCAAGATAGGCAAAGTGTGTGAAATTTTAAACCTGTTTTTCTATTATGCCAACAACTTTCATATTTGCAGCAGAGTACAAAATTAACAACAATTTGTCTTAATGTTTGATGTAGTTGATGTTTTAATCAAACTTCACGTTTCTTGCAGGTTGGGAAATACGTGACAATCCATCTTATGAATGTTCCAAAGGTGTTTGTGACATCACACAGAGCAAGCTCTCCCCTCACATTGTTTGCGATGTACCCGCATGAACAGAAGGTTAGTGCATTGGTCGCTTGGATGAGTTCGTTTCCTACTTTCGGTTTGGCGGCCGCGTCCGCTATATTCATTAAATGATATCCTTTTTTTAATGATGTGTTTTAACGACTGTTCGTTTTGCCGTCTTTTTCTGTTCCTGTGTCGTGATTTTATTTATTTGCCATTTTTAAATACTGGGACAAAAAATGAATCAACTAACTAATAACTATTTGGACAAAAGTAATGATTGCCATTGTGCAACAATACAACAGAATAATCATGAAAACCAACATGAATCGCATTACTCCACACCAATCCTCTGATTGCCCCATGCGCACAGTCGAGCAGAGCTGTTGCAGTGTATTAATGTGTGTCTGATCCCCATCCACATCCACAGCTGAGCGTCCTCCACTTCACACTGAAGCAGCACGGAGAGCACTCCATCCGGAACAAAGACAAATTGTTATTTCAATGTGGATTCCGTCGGTTTCGATCAAAAGTCATTTTATCCCAGCACACTTCAGGTAGGTGGGGGTTCTAGAGTGGATCAGATGTCAATACTCGACTGTCTTGCGTAAACGATTTGACTTCATTAAATCTTGGTTTCGTGCTTTAAGTTTTACATGGGGTGCCAGGAGGTCGATTGGTGATGTCATTATTTATATTTGATCTGTTGCAGGGTCGAAACACAAGGTGGAAAGGTACTTCCCCAAGACCGGGATAGTTGTCGCGACAGTATATGCACCGATCATGTTCCCCCCAGCTAATGTGTTGGTCTACAAGGAACGCGAAGGTGAATTCTACAATTCTGTCTGCGATTCGTGCTAGTTATTTTATGATGGGGCAATTTAATGCTGACTCAGCTTTTGTCATGCATATGACTTAATAATATCCATTCAGACGATTCGTGCTAAGTACTCCATGATTCGGCAATTTTGATGCTGACTCAGCTTTTGTCATGTGAATGACGTAATAATATCCATTCAGGTGATGCGTTGCTGGTGGCAACTGGTTCATTGTACAAGATCGACCCGGATCGAATCATAACGAAACGAATAGTTTTAAGCGGACACCCGTTCCGTATTAATAAGAGGGCGGCTACTGTCCGGTATATGTTTTTTAATAGAGGTAAGTAGTTGTTTGATGCAACATTATTTCCATTACTTACCTCCTATACATTGCAGACGATATAAACTGGTTTAAACCAGTGGAGCTACGAACGAAATATGGAAGAAGAGGGCATATTAAGGAACCAATAGGTTGGTAGGATGGGAGGATAGGATATTCATGTTTATCCCCGTGAATGGAAATACCAAGGGGGCTAACACACGGCCAATCGTCAGATTATCTCGCGCCCATTGTCGGGTTACCGGAGCTATTGCAGTGTGTTTATGACGGAGACGTTCCTTTAGTTTAACAGATCTTATCATACTACTGTGTTTAAACGATGTTCACTAAGTGCTTTGCGCAATGACAAAACAGACTAGCTAACGCAGTTTCGAACCTGCAATCCTTCGGCTGAAAGGTGACTTACTAATCCACCAGTCTAATCGGTCAGACATGTAGTTCATACTTCGTAGTTAAAATCGGGCAAGTCCCTTTATAACCCCCCGTTCACCCAGGTACCCACGGCCACATGAAATGCATTTTCGACTCCCAACTAACTTCGCAAGATACTGTCCTCATGACGTTATACAAGAGGGTATTCCCCAAGTGGTCAATACGATCCAGTAACGCCCACCACGGTTGACGTCCCATCCACTGATAGCACGTCGTCATTCGATGACGGGTTTTTCTAAATCTTTCGAATAAATCGGAATACATGACTGTGCGTTTTATTGCGGACTAATGCCGCTGAGTCCGGTCCTAACGCTAGTTAAACAACTCCTTTAGGATAGGATAGGATATTCATCTTAATCCCCGTGAATGGGAAAACCAAGGGGGTTAACACACAAGCAATCGGCAGATCACCTCACGCCCATCGTCGGGTTACCGGAGCAATTGCAGTGTGTTGTGTATGATAGACACGTTCCTGTAATTTGCTAGAACCCATTAATCCACTGGATTCATGCAATGTCCGTAAAGTGCCTTGCCCAAGGACACAACCCACTAACTTTGTTTACCATAAGTTGCCCAAGTATATAGGGGGATAGTTCGGATGGTTTTTAGAAAACTATTTCTTTGGAAAGGTGAAGCTCGGTTGGATTAATATTATCGCAAAACTTTATTTTGTCTTGTTGAAGGATTAATTAATAACAGAATGCACAACATGTATTTGACTATGTACAGACCATTGGTTTAAAGCAGTGTTTTCCAACCTTTTTGGTCGCGGACTGATTCCAAGCCAGCAAAGTCTATGCGGACTCAAAGCGTAGTAATAAGGGCCACACCACACAGAGTATGGTTGGTGGTCAAAAAAATAAAAATTGCTAGTACAAATGCATTATAGTTTCCTTGTGATGCAATAAAACGAAACTTATTATATCCCACTACCAGGAGAGCATGAACTACGACACCTATATTAACCAAAATATCAAAGCGTGCGCTCTGGATAGAAGTTCCAATACATTATAATTTATGCGGTTATAAGACATCCTTGAATCGGCAATCGTGAGATTACCTCGTGCCCACCGTCGGGTTACCCGAGCTAATAATCCATACGTGCTTTGCTTAAGAACGACTGGCTATCAACCCATTTCGAATCTTCAATCCTTAGCCGACAGGCGACATTCTAAAGAAACCAATTATTCGCCTCATCTCACCAATGCAAACTGACCTCAAAAAAGGGCTGTCACTCAAAATACTGACACGGGAAACCCTAGATTTTTTTCACAATTTTAAATTGAAACTTGGATCTACAACCTAAACTCAAAACCCTTAAAATTTCTACTCAAGTACATCTGGAACTTTTTACAATGGTCATTTTGACGTTTTCATCTGTTACGGAGAATGCTTGTGTAACGTCTCCCGCCGTCCTATCTAATCCCTTCTCTATATATACCCAACCTTCCAGCACATGTACTTAAGTATTTAATACCAAATAAAAACAAATTGTCTGGCCGAATAGCTTGGTAGAATGCGTCCACTTATACGTCAGGCGGTACAGGTTCGAAACTGGTTAACTATCTAGTCAATTGTGCCGTAACCACTAGAATAACAGAAAGGAACATGTGAATCACACACAACACACTGAATAGCTCCACTAACCCGATGGTGGGTGCATGATTGCACCCCTTGCGCTTTCCGATTTAGGGAGATAAAACATGAACGTCCTATCCTCAATTTTGTGTTTTTTTTTCACGGAACTGAAATCTTTTATGAATCAGAAAACCATTTTAATATTTGAATTGCATAGATGGATTATGGGTGAAATAATTGCAACATTCAACACACAAAGTCAAAATGTCAAGTTTGAGAATATATCCTGATCAAATGGTCGGAGTTGGTGACATATCCGGTCACCGGACAACGATTGTGTTGCTCCACATATTTGTAGATACAGGGGTAGCAGAATACGTAGCCGGATGTGAGCAGGGTGGCTTCATTTCTGCGTGGCCTGAAATGTTTGGGTCATTACAGATGATCCGGCCCGGTGGTCTAGCGGTTAAGTGCGTCACCTTTCAATCGAAAGATTGCAGGTGCGAAACTGGTCGCTAGCTAGTCGGTTGTGTCCTTGGGCAAGGCACTTTACGGACATTGACTGAACCCAGCGAATTAATGGGTTCTACCAAATTTATGGAACGTGTCAATCATATACAACACACTGCAATATCTCCAGTAACCCGACGGTGGGCGCGAGGTGATCTGACGATTGCCCGTGTGTTAACCCACTTGGTTTTTTCATTCACGGGGATAAATATGAATATCCTATTCTATTACATGACCATTGTCAAAAGATGCGTTGTGTAGGTTTGAGACTTTGGTTGAATTCATAAATACAGTGGGTTAAGGTAATATCCGCTAAGTGGTTTACCCAAGTACACAACTGGTTGTGGGTGGTTTTGATTATACAAACGACCTGCAGACCATCGTGGTTAATTGCGCGAATCAGTTGATGAAGTTAATTGAGCAATGTGATGTAACAAACTCATGCTGCACTAACCTGTTGCAGAGAGGACAAATCTTCCCAGATGGAACTGGTATTTTGGTGTCTGGTTGGTTGGTTGGTGCGCTGATGGTTGGAGCAGCCATCACCTCCTTCAAATCCCCCGCATCCTCTTCCATAAACCACCAATCGATGAACTGGAGAAGGAAAACCCCGATGTGAACGCTCCCCGTGAGGATGGTGGTGAGGTACCTGGTGGTGGTGGTTGGTATTGGTTGCGTACACATGGTGCGTATGGTCAATTGTTGTGTCGAGTTTAGAACCCTTTTCTTTTTTTTGAGGCTGATAACCGATTCCACAATGTTGGGTAGTGGCCTCATTTCAAATATGCCAAATCTCTTTTTGTTGCAGAGGGCGCTATACAGTTTAAAAACTATTGCCTGGTAGATATTGGTTTCCAAAAAAAAAAAAGATTTGTCGTTTTTAAAAGAGGCCAATACCGAACAGATTGTGATATCGGGTAACGTCCTCAAAAAAAGGAAAAAGATTCTCTTGAGTAGAATAAACGGAATACAACACGGCTTCTACCAGTTTGACCATTGGATGAGATAAAGCTGGTATTAAAGCACCATAACGGGCATTGTACAGAAGATGACATGTAGGCAGTTCCTATGTGAATAAGAACAACCATCGTACACAATAAGAAATATCTACGGATAAGAAATATCTACCGGACACAGCAATAGCTTCAGCAACACAACTATCTTATGATGACTTGTCACAAACACGGAATAAACATAATCACAACTTACGAGCTTCCAGTGAACAGTTGATCAAATGGATTTTTTACGACCAATTTTGTGTTTAACATCCTGTAGAATGGTGATGGGAAATCTGATTTGCCGATTGCAAATAAAAAGTTATAATATAAATTGGCAGAATGCCAAAACCCATGCATCATTGGGTAGATATAGAACACGGCAGATTTCAACTTCGTTAAACTTTTAACGCCGGCCATGTCAGATTCTTCTTTTACTTTTAAATAGAAATCCTGAAACTTGCACTTCAAATATGGCAATAGAACTAAAACAGCCAGTGTCTTGATGCAAAGTTTGGATTTAAATTGAAATGGGTTCTTGTTGTTTGATTTGTGCGGGACCAGCCGCTGTAGTTCGTAGTAATATTCAGCGAATGTGGAGTTGTGCTTGCAGAGGAAATGTTGTTGGGTAAATAGGTTTGCGATCGCAAATAACTCGTCGAACCAACCGTAACACCAAGCGAAGTTCTGTGGGTCATACTGTGCCAGCACCTACATACAGTGCTGAGTAAGACATAAGACAATCTGGTGACCAAGCCATACATGTATGTGCCGACGTAATATATTGTAAGCTATGGTAAGTAGGCTGACTATCAGGGTAATTCGGATTCGAAATGTTGGTTGAACAGATTACATCACTACTGGAAAGTTTATATGATGTGCCGAATATATCTGGCGTGGTGCAGAGACTGCTTTTTCAGTATTGGCTCAGAACACTCCAAAGAAAACATGCTGGCGTGTGGTGAATACACTTCCTTTCATTTATGTCAGTATTTTTGATACTTTAAGGTTAGCTTTATATTTCAAAGTTTTAATTAAAAATGGCGCAAAATTTGGGTGCCTCTAAATACTGCAGGACCGCTTGGACCGCTTGGATCACTTTAGATTGCTACATGAAGAGTAATTCTAACCCTGTCCCAAACACTAATCTCAACCCCAGAACTAACTTTAACCCCAACCCTAACATTAATATCCTGGCTTTTGTAATTACGAAGTATAGTAAGCGATCCAAGCGCTCCAAGCGGTCCTGTAGTATTTAGAGGTACCGCAAAATTTTGGTGCAAAAATCTGGCCCACAGAAAACGAACTTTACAACAGGGAATTACATGAGGGCAATATATAGAATATTCATGTTTTATCACCACGTATGGTAAAACATAGGATATTAATCCTACAATCAATCATCAGATTACCTCACATCTACCATCATCTACAAAGCTATTCAATGTAATGTTCCAACTCACCCTCACCACATGCTTCATTGCAGGTGCAACCGAATCATTCAAATTATCTTGCGCCAACACTTCAAATGGTGAAGGTAGGTTAGCAGTTTTAGATGCCAGAGCCGTAGATAATTCATTTCCAAGTTCACTCATTGTTGAACAATACAAAGTTATGGAACATCAGTAGTTCACTATTTTATGCACTATCAAAAATTGTATTACTTTAACTGTTATTAATATTTCTTATTTATATATTTTCATTATTTAATTCTTACTTATCAATATCATAAGGTGGCAACTGTTGCGACCACCATATGGTTTCTCGGTGTCTCCTTTTTAAACTTCAGTTTGAATTATTTTTATATTGTTTATTATTATTATTTGTGTGCACAAAATAAATAGGTTTTATTGCTTAAAATTACCAACCCATCCAAACACAGCATGGTTGGTAAATCAAACTCATTTCTTCCCAAGCTAGGGAACAATTAGGGTTAGGGGCCCGTATGGAAAGTACGTCAATTGTAGCCGAGATCTCGAGTGTGCACGCACCAAATATTTAAGTGTGCAGTGTGCAAACGTCCAAGAGTGCACACTTCAAGTGTGCACACAATCTCCTTTTTATTACTGTTTTACCAAAATCTTAAAAAAAAATATTATTTTATCCTAAATCTATCGTGTCCGTCAGCTAACATATCTATCTACGTAACATAGGGTCGGCTACATAACAAAAAATGTACGGACAGTAAATTACCCGAGGTCCAGAGGTAGGTTTACAGGTTTGTTGTGAAATTACCCAAGTGTGCAAAGACGCAGGGGAAAAACTCGAGTGTGCAGCTGCCGTACTTTCCATACTGGGTTAGGGGGTTGTTAACCTATTAATTTGATGCTTCTTTCATTTCAGTGTTAACTACCAATATTATAAAAAAACATAAAGGATGTCATAAAAATAAAATTGAGAAAACTGATAAGAAATATCAACAAAAAACACTTCAACAAAACAGAAAGGTACAAAATAAAAAACTTAGCACAGCTTATCTTTGAGATACGTTAAGGCGGTACCTCTAAATACTACAGGAGTGCTGGGATCGCATGGAGCACTTGAATCGCTTACTATACTTCGTAATTACAAAAGCTATGATATTAATGTTAGGGTTGGGGTTAAAGTTAGTTCTGGGGTCAAGATTAAAGTGTTTAAGAAAGGATTTGAATTACTTTCCACAGCATTCTAAGTGATCCTATAGTATTTAGAGGGGGTGCCTCTAAATACTACAGGGCCGCTTGGAGCGCTTGGATCACTTAGTTTGCTATGGAAAGTAATTCTAACCCTGTCCCAAACACTAATCTTAACCCCAGAACTAACTTTAACCACAACCCTAACATTATTATCACGGCTTTTGTAATTACGAAGTATAGTAAGCGATCCAAGCGGTCCTGTAGTATTGAGGTACCGTCATTCGTTTACTTAAAATACAACACTTTGCGGGGAATCCCCGCAATTGAAACTTTGTAGTGAAAACGACTAGAGCAGAAAATTCGTGAGAGTCAAGTAGCGAGGTCGTTCAACAGTCCTAACATGGTATAACCCGACGAAAATAAAAAGTTGATTCTTTACGCTTACCTGTGTGGGTAAAACGTATATTGTAAATACGACCATCACTCTTATCGTCCGTCGTTCGAGTTGCAGTGGAACTGTGCGTTATCTCGGTTTCCAATGAAAGTTAGTGACGTGATCATGCGGTATGTTGTTCATATCGTCATTTGATGCGATTCGTTCCAACCGAAAAATATTTAATTAAACACGAATTGATAAAAAAGACATTAGGCGAGAGGTAATCTGACCATGACCCGTTTGACAGCACTCACCTTTTCAAGTAAGGCAATTAAACATGAATAGCCTTTTCTAGAAGATATTTCCACCTTACGATAATAAATTTTACTAAACATTTTGTGAGCATAGAAAACGAACATGAAAATGGAAGTAAAAACTTGAAGAATAAAAGAAAGAATAGTGAAGGTGTCATATTTGGATGTCCATGATTACCAAGTGCTAAAGTGCGGATATTAAATTTTCAGATATAAAATTGTCTAAAATACACAATAAAAGACAAAAGGAGGCATAATGTGAAAAAGAAGTTCAATGGAAGAGAAAGTTATTATTTCAGGAAATAAATTGTTCGAGTGTTTGCGAGTTTAAACACAAATCGACGTGAGAATTAATTTGAGGAGCATCCACTAGGAGGAGACATATTGGGCACGGCAACCTGCTGTTGGAAGGATAATTGAACGGCGGCAAACCATCATCATCGGTGTTATTCGCTAAGTCATCGTGGTTATTTGCTGAGTCAGCATTGTTATTCGCTGAGTCAGCATTGTTATTCGCTGAGTCAGCATTGTTATTCGCTGAGTCATCATTGTTATTGGCATAACTTGTGCTTGGACTATCTAAAAGTTTTAATTTCATATTTTTCATATTATTACTGTCTCCTTTTTTCACCCCCTGGTGTTGGGTGACAGTGATAGGTGGGTTCAGTACGGGGAGTGGGGGGTTTACCACGGGGGGTGGGGGGTTCACCACAAATGGGATTAAATCATCATCTGAATCCGAACCAGAAGAAACATCCGAAAATATAAAATTAATTATCATTTTTTGTTTCTTTCTTTGATTTGAAACATTATCATCGGAGAGTCTTTTCACGCCAACATTCCCTTTCAACGTTGGTCGGTTTTCAGCTTTGGTTGAAATGTTTGGAAGTTTCTGGCAGATTTCCACTGAAGATGGAATCTCAGCCGCATCGATCTCGTCGTCGCTGGTGAAGTGGAGTTTTGATCGTCCTCCCCTACCGCTGCGGAACTTGGTGACGACTCGAAGCTTCCTTATTGCTGGGGCGGCAGAGTTTACTGAAGCGTCCCCGTTTAAACGCATTTCCCTGCATATCCGATCCAACCGACTAAGCGTACCGGTACCAGCCATACCGGCCGATTTAATTTTCGGTTCTCGCTGTGAGGTCCGTGGTGACTTCTTCATAAACAAATCTAAAATTCTGCTTCGTTGGGGGATTCCCCGTGGATTTCCTTTCAAGTTGGATCCACCGAGTTTCTTCTCATCAAAGTTTCTCCCACTTTCCACTATCGAACGCGATGAATTCGTGGTTTGACTCGATGTTCCAGGTCTTTCCTCGACCGACTTATTAAAGCTGAGTCGACGCTGACTCGGGTCTGGTTTGCTCACTTTCTTCGCTTGACTCGCTGGAAATAAAAATGTTTTTTTGCTCGAAATATTTTAGAATTTTACTAGAACACAAGCATTGCTTAGCAGATTGGCTTTGCTGGGTTGAATTAGTTATGGAAAAAATGTTGTTACCTGAAATTTTCTTTTTTCCATAATTTTCCGGCTCTTTAACCTTATCATACGATCCACCGCACGTACGTTGGTGTTCGGCCCACCAGGTGTCACTGTTGTATAAGCATTAATGATATGTTGATGGATTGTGATAAAGGTGTTGCATGCATCTGCTCTCTATACACTGAGGTGAGAAACTCATTCCTGTATATCCCAGCTGGGGCTTGATTGGGGCTGGGAATACTATGCAGTAGGATGCAAATGACACGCTGCATATTATTCCCAGCATCAACCTAGTCCCATTCGGGGGTATACCGGAATAAGTTTCTTAAGAGACATCAGACTTATGTTTAACTATTTAACAGTTTGTCCAGATTAACATGTGTTGTGTGCCTTAATAATCGTTTCACGCTCACAATATTTAGAACTCTCAGTTAACTTATTAAGTGCCGTACGTTCGCTATGGCAGTATTAGAATATAAAAGACCACGTTTGATAAGCTAACATAGACATCGCATAACAAGTCATTGGAATAGGGGCTTTTACAGTCACAACATGCATAATGTATATGGGGTGGTCTGATGAGACACTGACTTTTTCGAAGGAGCTCGGTTCATGGATCGCTTGACGAACCCAAAGTAAGGAGGACGACGTTGGCAAACCCCTTTACATCTCCACCAATGTTGTCTCAATTCATCAACTTCATCATGGAAACTGTGGTAGATCTGTAGGTGGAACAACCACTGTATATCAGTCATGTAATCGTAGCTGCGGTTTGCACAACAACCACTCCATCAAATCATGATTTGGACATCGCCTAACATTAACACTACATGGTATTAGCTGCTACTTTACGTACAGGTCAAAGGCACTTCTACAAATTAAATACTTTAAAGTATTTTAAAAAATAAAATAAGTTTTTATTGGAACTGGAAAGCCGTACCATGTTGAGACTAATGACAGGACTTAATATTTAGTAACGAATGTCAGTCTCTCACCGTGATATTGGTTCCAGTTTCAGCATTAATTCGATTCATATGTTTGCAGAACTCCGGTCCATGGCCGTCTCTGTCCCGATTATTTGCCGTCACGAACAAGTAGGCGTGGATCATCTCATGCTGAGTAATACACAATCAATCAATAATACTGTGTGGTTGTCCAAACAGCCGGTGTTTTAATACTTGTTTCCTTATGCAAGGCACTTGGCAGATGTTTCAGTAGATTAATGGGTTCTACTAACATACAGCAACCTTTATATCAGATAACCGGATGGTGGCAGGAAAACGTCCCTGCGCTTTTTTGTTTTTTTTTCAATGAGATTAAAAAGGAAATTATTCAAATCAAATAAATAAGCATGTGGAGTGTAGTAATAAAAATGTTTGAGAATTGGATAGCATATACTTGTTTATGTTTATTCCCGTGAATGGGAAACCAAGGGGGTTAACACACGGGCAATCGTCAGATTACCTCTCGCCCATCGTCGGGTTACCGGAACTATTAAGCTATTTTATTTAATTTGGTAGAACCTATTAATCCTATGGGTTCAGGCAACGTCTGTCAAGTGCCTTGGACACAATGAACTAGTTAGCAACCAGTTTCGAACTGCCAACCTTTCGATTAAAAGGTTTCGCACTATACTAACCGGGCGGAACTTACAAGCAAAGTCTCAATCAGATCCTTCCTGGGACGTAACTTGAGAAGCGGTTGACTTAATCCAATTGAACACAATCCACCTCTTCCCTGATACGAGCAGATCCCTGCGCATCTGGAAGATACAAGGAGTGAATCACCTGGACTGAAATGGGATGGAAGAGAAAAGTGCTGCTACACTGCACAATAAATTATTTCACAACCAATTAACGTTTTCTATCATTCAGAAATTTAATAATTAAATGGATTTTAGACATGTTTTAATGAATGTCGTTTTGCCGTTTTCCGGAATAATCTCAAAGATCTTGCTTCGAGTTTTCACCAGGGAAACAAAAAATAAAGTAAAACTATAAAAACTTTACGAACAAAACACATTAAACCAACATGATGAGAGATACATTACATTAGTATGGGTGTGTCCATGGTAGCACTGGGACCAGGAATGTAGGCCATGATACAATACATTAGTACGGGTGGGGTCCACGGTAGCACTGGGACCAGGAATGTAGGTCCTGATACATTACATTAGTATGGGTGGATCCATGGTAGCACTGGGACCAGGAATGTAGGCCATGATACATTACATTAGTATGGGTGGATCCATGGTAGCACTGGGACCAGGAATGTAGGCCATGATACATTACATTAGTATGGGTGGATCCATGGTAGCACTGGGACCAGGAATGTAAGCCATGATACAATACATTAGTATGGGTGGGTCCATGGTAGCCACTGGGACCACGAATGTAGGCCATGGTACATTACATTAGTATGGGCGGGTCCATGGTAGCACTGGGACCAGGAATGTAGGCCATGATACATTACATTAGTATGGCTGGGTCCATGGTAGCACTGGGACCAGGAATGTAGGCCATGATACATTACAGTAGTATGGGCGGGTCCATGGTAGCACTGGGACCAGGAATGTAGGCCATGATACATTACATTAGTATGGCTGGGTCCATGGTAGCACTGGGACCAGGAATGTAGGCCATGATACATTACAGTAGTATGGGCGGGTCCATGGTAGCACTGGGACCAGGAATGTAGGCCATGATACATTACATTAGTATGGGTGGGTCCATGGTAGCACTGGGACCAGGAATGTAGGCCATGATACATTACAGTAGTATGGGCGGGTCCATGGTAGCACTGGGACCAGGAATGTAGGCCATGATACATTACATTAGTATGGGTGGGTCCATGGTAGCACTGGGACCAGGAATTTAGGCCATGATACAGTACATTAGTATGGGTGGGTCCATGGTAGCAATGGGACCAGGAATGTAGGCCATGATACATTACATTAGCTATGGGTGGGTCCATGGTAGCACTGGGACCAGGAATATAGGCCATGATACATTACATTAGTATGGGGTGGGTCCATGGTAGCACTGGGGACCAGGAATGTAGGCCATGATACATTACATTAGTATGGGGTGGGTCCATGGTAGCACTGGGACCAGGAATGTAGGCCATGATACATTACATTAGTATGGGGTGGGTCCATGGTAGCACTGGGACCAGGAATGTAGGCCATGATACATTACATTAGTATGGGTGGGTCCATGGTAGCACTGGGACCAGGAATGTAGACCATGATACATTACATTAGTATGGGTGGGTCCATGGTAGCACTGGGACCAGGAATGTAGGCCATGATACATTACATTAGTATGGGTGGGTCCATGGTAGCACTGGGACCAGGAATGTAGGCCATGATACATTACAGTAGTATGGGCGGGTCCATGGTAGCACTGGGACCAGGAATGTAGGCCATGATACATTACATTGGTATGGGTGGGTCCACAGTAGCACTGGGACCAGGAATGTAGGCCATGACACATTACATTAGTATGGGTGGGTCCACAGTAGCACTGGGACCAGGAATGTAGGCCATGACACATTACATTAGTATGGGTGGGTCCATGGTAGCACTGGGACCAGGAATTTAGGCCATAGAAGGTCCATTATGATAAGTGATAACTCACAATGTCATCCTCGCACTCCACCGCACTTCCACCATATCCAGTGCTTTCCAGAAATACAACTTGTTGAATTGCTGGAACAACGCGTGGATATTCGGGTTGGGGTCGATTAATTCCCATCGCGGGTCCACGATGCTGTCAGGGGTGCTGGAGCTTGGTTGGATATTCACATTGGGAACTATCTCTGCAGCATTGTCGTATTGCCGTTGAAGCGATAATGCCAACTCATAATCACTTTCCGTCATCTTTTACACAACATTATAATATCTTTTACAAAATTAAATAAACGACGGCTGTTTTTTATATAAAGAATATCTAATTCAATCTGTCTAGAATAGAAAGTAAGGAAACGATCAAAATCAAATCAGCTAATTTGTGATACGAAAAGGCAGATCAGCTTAAAATACCAAAACAACCGAACAGCTGACGAGTTCAACCGATTGAACTTGGCGCGAGAATGTGAGAAGATAAACGAAAAAGGGAAACATTATCAACTAGAGTCTTATATGAAGAAAGTTGTGACACTGATGGTAAGTGTTTTCTATTCCCATGATGCCAGCATAAAAAACTTATATAAGTACTATGTGATGACAGACAACCTACATTTTGTGTCCAATTTTCTTAACACCCTCGTTGCGAAGTAAGGTCGTGTGGCCGAATGGTTAACGCGACCGATGCATATAGGCCTACATATATATACAGACTACTACACAAAAACGGTCCTGGTGCTGAACTCATTATTGGTTCACAACTTGATATCACAGGTAAAATATCAACGTTATCGTTGTTTTGCTTTATTAAGTACAAAAATATTTTAAATTTATGAAGTTGTAAAAATGCTGTTTGAGACATAGACAGGTGTAGTACAATAACATGTCCTACAGCCCAGTTATGCCACATTTCCAACGACTCTACGACAGATGTAGTGAGTATTCGTGCGACGGAAGGTACTCACCGGGAAATATCGCGACGACGACTCGCGCTCTCCTGCGAGCCCCGTTCCAGAATAAGAATGCAGATTAGTTGCAGAAGGTAAACTAGATTTCGTAGAGAACCTATTGCGTTGATAAGTGAAATCGATGTTTCATCAGGTGAGGGTGAAGCCACAGGATCGTGACGCATTACGGTTTTTGTGGGGGCCGGAAAGATTTCTGCGTACCTGTCCCGAATTTTTTTTAACCGAGTTAAGTTTTGATCCTATGATAGGCTCGTCACTAGGACCGTTTTTTGTATATAAGTCGGTATATGTGTTGGTCGCGTTAACCATTCGGCCAGACGACCGTACATCTGTCCCGCATCGCACGAAGGTTTAAAAAAACGGACAAAAACAACATGTGTCCCATTTTTCCAAATGGGACCCATAATTATATTAACGCAAATTAAATTTGACATTAACACTTAACAGTAACAGTCAACACCCTGTGTTAGCTTCGATAACGTCATTTTCTAACCAGGGTTGAGTTCGAATGATTGTAATTCGAATGATGAATGAATTCCCAAAACATTGAATCCTTAAGTTAACTAGAGAGTGTCAACCACGCGTTTAACCACCACTATTTGTAAATCACATGTTGTATGCCATATATATATATGTTACAGGGTCCCTAACCACAATTTGTCTTTTATACACTGAGTATGTAGTTTGTTAACGCACGGGTCCCTGAGGTAACAATCCAATCTTGTTATTAATGTTCATTACGCAATATATGTTATTTTCAGATAGGCCTACGTGGACGCCAGGTCTATGTTATCCAATATTCCAGAAAGTTTTAACCGGGCTGCCATAGTTTTGTTTCTGCAAGCATAAACGCATGGGTCCCATAGTTAACAGACCAAACTTATTTTCCATGTTTAGTTAAATAAAGAATAAACGTTTTAAATTTACGAACATTTCACCACAAGTGTTTTAAATTATAGCTTCTTTTCAAGCACTGTAGTGAATTAAAGCTAAATTTCCGAAACGGCCCGATTTATTTTTTTATAATTTCAAGGAATTCCCTGGGTTTGGTAGATAAGTTTCTGTTTTTACCTAAGTAAGTCATGATATGTAACAATTCTTAACTTTTTAATCTGATTTGTCGACTTCTTGTTGGAGATGTCAGTGCGATATGGCATGCCTGCCAAAATCATAATTTAGGAACATATCTTTGTATTATGGAAATTAACCTAAATAAATGTTTTCTTTTTTAAATTGTTTAAAGTGTCTAATGTTTTTAACAATGTTTTTAATTTATTAGAAACAAAAAAAAAGTTTTGATTTTGAACGTCTGAGGGGAATTCCCCTAGATTTATTACCCAAATTTTTGGTTTCTGCATATTTAGACCATGTTGTCTTACAATAGTCCAATTTTCATTGCGATTTCATTACTCCTTTTGGTAGATGTCGGGGCAACATGAAATGCTTGTCACAATCATGATTTGAGACCATATCCTATTTTATGGGGTATTTTTCTGGGTAATTTTATTATTTCTTTCAAGTGTTAAATCAGTGACTAATGCACTTACATTCCACCAATTCTAATTTAAATTGTAACAGCCGTTCAAACGCTATGCCCAAAAAAGGCAATTTTTTGGAAAAAAATAGCGTTTGGTTTTTAACGTCCCAGGGGAATTCCCCTTGATTAATCACCCAAAATTTTGGTTTCTACATATCTAAACCATGTTGTCTAACGAATGGCTAAGTTTTATTACGATTCCATTATTCCTTCTGGTAGATGTTGGGGCGACATGGCATGCATGTCACAATCATAATTTTAGAACAAAATCGAATTTTTGGGGTATTTCCCTAAGTAATTATGGGTCCCATTTGAAAAATTGGGACACATATTGTTTTTGTTCGTTTTTTTTCTGTTTTTTTTCTTCGTCAAACGCTTGACAGGCATGGCATGGCGCCCCGACGATCTACCAGAAGGAATAATGGAATCGCAATGAAACTTTGTGATTTTTAGACAACATGGCCCAGATATGCAGAAACCAAAATTTTGGGTAATAAATTTAGGGGAATTCCCCCTTGGACGTTAAAAACCAAAACGGTCATTTTTTTCTAAAAAATTAGCTTTTCAGGCCATAGCGCTTGAACGGCTGCTCCAATTTGAATCAAATTTGGTGGAATGTAAGTGCACTAGTACCTGATTTAACAGTTAAAAGAAATAAAAAATTACCTAGGGAAATACCCTAAAAATTAAACTTTTGCTGTTAAATGATAATTGTGACAGGCATGCTATGTCGCCCCGACATCTACCAGGAAGGGTTAATGGAATCGCAATGAAACTCGGTGATTTGTTGGACAACATGGTCTAGATATGCAGAAATCAAAATTTTGGGTGATAAATCTAGGGGGAATTCCCCTGGGACGTTAAGGATACCAAAACGGTATTTTTTTCTAACAAAAATAGCCTTTTTTGGTAAAAGCGTTTGAACGACTGCTACAATTTGAATCAGATTTGGTGAAATGTAAGTGCATTAGTCACTGATTTAACATTTAAAAGAAATAAAAAAATTACCTAGGGAAATACCCTAAAAAATAGGATTTTGTTCCAAATCATGATTGTGTCAAGCATGCCATGTCGTCCCGACATCCTCCAAAAGGAGTAATGGAATCGCGATAAAAATTTGACATTTGTAAGAGAACATGGTCCAGATATGCAGAAACCAAAATTTTAGGTAATGAATTTTGGGGAATTTCCCTGAGACGTTAAAAACCCAAAAGTTTTTTTTCCTAATAAATTAGCTTCTGAGGACATAGCGCTTAAACGGCTGCTCTAATTTGATCAGATTTGGTGAATTGTTAGGCCATTAGACACTTTGTGCCAGTTAAAAGAAAGAAAACATTTACATAGGGTAATTTCCTTAAAAAAGAAGATATGTTCCTGAATTATGATTGTGACAGGCATGCCATATCGCACTGACATCTCCAACAAGGAGTCGACAAATCGGATTAAAACTTTAAGAATTGTTACATAACATGGCCCACATATATAAAAACAGGAACTTATCTACTAAACTTAGGGGAATTCCCTGAAACCATTAAAAACTATTTCGGTCTGTTTTGGCAATTTAGCTTCATTTCACTACAGCGCTTAAAAATAAGGTTTAATTTAAAACATTTGTGGTGAAATGTTCGTAAATTTTAGACGTTTATTCTTTTTTTAACTACACATGAAAAAAAGTTTGGTTTAATAACTATGGGACCCATGCGTTTATGCTTGCAGAAACAATAACTACAAACACAGTGTATAAAATACAAATTGTGGTTAGGGACCCTGAAGCATGAATATATGTCATACAACATATGTTTTACAAATAGTGGTGGTTAAACACGTGGTTGACACTCTCTAGTTTTTTTTATTTCTTTCAAGTGAGAAGTGATAAATCAGTGACTAATGTACTTACATTCCACCCAATCGTATTTAAATTGGAGCAGCCGTTCAAGCGCTATGCCACAAAAAGCGCAATTTTTCATAAAAAATATCGTTTTGGTTTTTAACCTTCCAGAGGAATTTCATTACCTCCCCTTAATTTATCACCAAAAATTTTGGTTTCTGCATATCAAGACCATGTTGTCTAACAAATGACAAAGTTTCATTGCAATACCATTATTCCTTCTGGTAGATGTCGGAGCGACATGCCATGCCTGTCAAGCGTTTGACGAAAAAAAAGAAAAAAAGAGAAGAAACAGAAAACGGACAAAAACAATATGTGTCCCAATTTTTCAAATGGGACCCATAATTAAAACGGAAACAAGTGGTGAAGTTACACACGGTAAAATACGAATAAAAAGACAATGCTATAGTTCTAGAATCTTGTCATTAGACTTCTAGGCCAGCGTTTCTCAAACTATCTTCGAAAGGAATCTTGGTGGGTGGTGAAAAGTTATAGAAAGCTCTGATTAACTATACTGGCTATTTTCTATACAAAAATCAAGGGGATATTATCACAATTGTGACATCACACAATCTTGAATCGTGGCGTTATCTTCACCTGACCTCAGGTCATTGAACCTTTCGTCTCTCACACATGTTACTATGAGGTTGATAACTGCAGTCGCAGACTTTTTGTAATTTTTCGTTTATTTCACCGTGTCCGCGTGAGCGTAAAATATTTACCTGCGATACATAATTCCAGAGGTGTGTTCCTTTGCAACGATAGCGTAACCTAGAAACCAACAACAACTATATGTAAAGTTAAGTGGGTCGCCATAAATTGTGGTAATTAATAGTGGGTCCCGACTCTAAAAAGTTTGAGAACCACTGTTCTAGGCTCAAGGTCACTTTGTTTTGCGGTATTTTGTCTCTTGGCATTGTGACGTTACCGTGTTTTTACACTAAATCTAGTCTGACGATTTATCAACTATCTTAGTCAAGGTTCTCGTTATATGACGACTTCAATAAATGTTCCTATATTATTAAATATATACAGATGTGTGGGTATGCAGACTATATATACAGAATATATACAGACTACTTCAATAATAGACACAGCACAAGCTATACAAACTTGTTTATCTAATTCTAAAGCAACTCTCAAGTTGTGACGTTTAAACCGACAGTGTGACGTTTAAATCCACATTATGTATATACATTTATAAATTATTAAAAATCAACTATATTTTTGATTCAGTCTCGTTTAAACTGCCGAAGATAGAAATCAATGATTGGGGAAATTTAAAGTTGAGCTAAATTGTATAGGTTAGGGACAACATTGCTGACACTAATAGCTTCTACACTTCTCCGATGAGTCGGTCGTTCAACAATAGGCTAAACATAATGCACTTTGCATGAATTACATATTTACATTATATGTTCAATTTTTTAAACATTTTAATAAATCACAATAGTTATTTAATGCTTTGAAAAATATTGGGAATATTTTTTCTTATTTACATAATGCGCAACGTAAGTTTTATCTTATTACTGGTCTTCTCTTGGCCTGAACTTCATCTCGATAAATTTCATTGAGTAGTGTCCACCGTGAAAAGAATTCCAACTTGCAGATCGGCTGGTTGAGGTTTGGCACTTCAAGTACTCCCCGTTTAAGTTGGAATCGTAACACTTATCATACCACCAAGCTCCATGGTGATTTACAGCGCAATTACCAAAGTAGGAATCGTTATCGACATCCTGAGTGCTGAAGGGTAGCCCGTTGTGATTCGAAAGAGAATCTCCTACGGAAATGACGTTTGAAGGCCATTAAGTATTTCCAACCCTCATCTGTTCACATATTTACCTGCATTCCCAGAGTATCCTGTCACTTTCAAAGTATACTTTTCCTGAGCGGAGCCAATGGAAAAGGAGCTGTTTATATAAACTATATTATTATATATATTAAATATTTGTAATGTTCTTACCTGTATTTTGCGAACTTTCTTACATTTGCACAATCTCCCAATTCGATCCTTAATTCATAATTCCCAGATCGGGTTAAAGCATGAAGATTTTCGTTTCCTTAATTTAGAATAAATCATATTTACTAAGTGTGCTTAATATTACACAATTAAAACAAAACTAACCCAACCAGAATTCGTTGCTTAGGTTTCCAAACATCCCCTGATATTCAACCCAAGTTCGGTAAAAGTTTTCAGAACCATCTTTTCGACGCTGAAAAACCTGGAATGTTCGTTTATTAGCCGTGAGTTCGTTGATGAAAACTCCACAGACCATCCAACCGCCGCCGTCAGTGGTTTGATCGCAATAAACTTCCAAAGTTTGCTGATTCCCCGGGTTATATATGCGTTGTATTCCATTTTCGTTGAGTCCAAACCGCAATGCTTCTTTGCAGCTTGTGGGTAATCCTAAACCAAGATATATATTGGAAATAAAAAATGATTTGTCAAACTTGAAGATTTTCGTTCATGCTATACTTGGTAGCCTCAACATTTAAGTATTTTTGTGGTATCCGTGTATTAACATAGACTTGGTGGATCCCTGTTTTACCAAACCCATCTTGTAGCTACTACAGTTACACGGTATTTTATGATAGACGATTTTCATGTAACGGTACAATATTCATTCATATAAATAGCTAATAACTGCTTAATTGTACGTTGGGTCTATTTTGCTCACCTGTGTAAATCACCCAATCCACAATCAGCATCGTGTCCCAGCCTGTGGGCTCGTCGGTTCGCACAAGTTCAAACAAAAAACCGAAAAGGGCGTTTTTTACAACAGTTAAGTTGAATTTATGAGGAAGGTTTGGATCTTGGGGCCTTGCTGTTGCGTTGATGAAAGTTGGGACAGACCTTAAACACAAATTGTATTTAACAAATGCCTTTCGTTTCTGGAATTTTGAATCAGATTGCAGCTCTGAGCTTCCTCCTTGAGACGTCGGTCTCTCTGTAATGTACTGGTTTAACAAAATATCCACTATTTAAAAGAAACTAATTTCGTTACCTGATGCAACAATGTACAAACCACAGAAGATGATCAATAGAGCAAAGTATTTCATGATTTGCGGGTTAAAACTGATCACAGTCTCATACCTGACTTGTTGACAAATGCAGAAAACTGTAAAATTAGGCCTCTCAATGAAACCCTCTATTTTCAGAAATGAATCTACTGCAACGTATACACCTACTGCAATATAAATGAACTGTTAGATTGATTGTGTAAATCCAGTTAAACGACAAACAATTATTTGACGTCACAACTTCTTTAAGCAATGTTCGTTAACATTCACGGAATTCTACAACTTCTCTGCGTGACGTAAACACATATTTGCAATGACTATGTTGTTATATATACAGAGTGACTTATTGTATAGTTGTGATTATATTCGTTTTACAAGGTGTAAATTCCCCTGGGGGGTGAAAAACCAAAACGGTATTTTTTTCAAAATTTTTAGCTTTTTTGGGCATAGCGCTTGAACGGCTGCTCCAATTTTAATAAGATTTGGTGGAATGTAAGTAATTAGTCACTTATTTAACACCTAAAGAAAATAAAAAAATTATTTAGGAAAATACCCCCCAAAATAGGTTTTTGTACTCAAATCAGGATTGTGACAAGCATGCCATTTCACCTCGACATTTACCAAAAGAAGTAATGGAATCGCAAATAAAATTTTACATTTGTTAGACAACATGGTCTAGATGTGCAGAAATCGAAATTGTGGGTGATAAATTTAGGAAAATTCCCCTGAGACCTTAAAAAACAAAACGGTATTTTTTCTTAAAAAATAGCTATTTATGGGATAGCGCTTAAACAGATTCTCCAATTTTAATCAGATTAGGTGGAATGTAAGTGCATTAGTCACTGATTTAACACTTAAAACAAGTAAAAAAGATTACCTAATGAAATACCCTAAAAAATAAGATTTTTTCCTCAAATCATGATAGCAACATATGCATGGCATGGCGCCCCGACATCTACTTAAAAGAGTAATGGAATCGCAATAAAAATTTGACATTTGTAAGAGAACATGGTCAAAATATGCAGAAACTGTACTTTTGGGTAATGAATCTAGGGGAATTTCCCTGAGACGTTAAAAACCAAAACGTTTTTCTAATAAATTATCTTTTGGGGCATAGCGCTTGAACGGCTTCTCTAATTTTGATCAGATTTGGTGAAATGTTAGACCATTAAACACTCTGAGTCAATCTATTAAAAGAAAGAAAACATTTACTTAGGGTAATTCCCTTAAAAACGAAAATACGATCCTGAATTATGACTATGACAGACATGCCATATCGCACTGACATATCCAACAAGGAGTCGACAAATCGGAATAAAACTTTAAGAATTGTTACATCACATGACCCACATATGTTAAACAGAAAAATATCTACTAAACCCAGGGGAATTCCCAAAAACCATGAAATCGGGGTATTTTGAAAATTTAGCTCTATTTTACCACCACGCTTGTAAAGAAGCTTAACAATTTATCTAACAAATCTTCATAATGCAAAATTAATACTAGAGAGTGCCAACCACGTGTTTAACCACCACTATTTGTAAAACACATGTTGTATGCCATATATTTATACTACAGGGTCCCTAACCACAATTTGTATTTTATACACTGAGTACGTAGTTTGTTTCTGCAAGCATAAACGCATGGGTCCCATAGTTAACCAACCAAACTTAGTTTCCATTTCCAGTTAAATAAAAGATAAACGTCTTAAATTTACGAACATTTCACCACATGTTTTAAATTTAAACCTTCTTTTCAAGCGCTGCAGTGAAATGAAACTAAATTCCCAAAACAGCCCGATTTAGTTTTTTTATAGTTCCTGGGAATTCTCCTATAAGTTTAGTGGATAAGTTTCTATTTTTACATATGTGGGTCATGTTATGTAACTATTCCTAATGTTTTAATCTGATTTGTCGACTTCTTGTTGGAGATGTCAGTGCGATATGGCATGTCTGTCACAATCAAAATTCAGGAACATATCTTCGTTTTGCCAAGAATTACCCCAAATAAATGTTTTTTTTTACTTTTAATTGGCACAAAATGTCCAATGGTCTTACATTTTACCAAATATGATTAAAATTAGAGCAGCCGTTCCAGCGCTAAGCCCCAAAAAGCTAATTTATTAGAAAAAAAACCTTTTGGTTTTTAACGTCTCAGGGGAATTCCCCTTGATTCATTACCCAAAATTTTGGTTTCTGCATATCTAGCCCATGTTCTCTTACAAATGTCAAATTTTTATTGCGATTCCATTACTCCTTTTGGTAGATGTCGGGGCGAATTGGTATGCTTGTCACAATCATGATTTGAGCACAAAATCCTATTTTTAGGGGATTTCCCTAGGTAATTTTTTAATTTTTTTTCAGTGTTAAATTAGTGACTAATGCATTTACATTCCACCAAATCTGATTCAAATTGTTATTTCGGTTCAAGCGCTATGTCCAAATAAGGCTATGTTTTTAGAAAAAAATAGCGTTTTGATTTTTAACGTTCCAGGGGAATTCCCCTGAATTTATCACCCAAAATTTTGGTTTCTACATATCCAAACCATGTTGTCTAAAAAATGTCCAATTATCATTGCGATTTCATTACTCCTTCTGGTAGATGTCGGGGAGACATGGCATGCCTGTCACAATCATGATTTCAGTACAAAATCGAATTTTTTAGGGTATTTCCCTAGATAAATTTGTTATTTCTTCCAACTGTTAATTCAGTGAGTAATACACTTACTTTTCACCAAATATGATTTAAATTGGAGCAGCCGTTCAAGCGCAATGCCACAAAAAGCTAAATTTTTCATAAAAAATACTGTTTTGGTTTTTAACCTCCCAGGGAAATTCCCCTTGATTTATTACCCAAAAATTTGGTTTCTGCATATCTAGACCATGTTGTCTAACGAATGGCTAAGTTTCATTACGATTCCATTATTCCTTCTGGTAGATGTCGGGGCGCCATGCCATGCCAGTCAAACCTTTGACGAAAAAAAAAACAGAAAAAAAAACGGACAAAAACAATATGTGTCCCATTTTTCCAAATGGGACCCATAACTACGATTCAAGATAGCGAGTCGGTTGTGTTTGTGAGCAAGGCACTTAAGTTAAGTGCGTCGCCTTTCAATCGAAAGGTTAATTGCAGGTGCGACTGGTCGCTAACTAGTCGATTGTGTCCTTGGGCAAGGCACTTTACGGACATTGCCTGAACCCAGCGGATTAATGGGTTTTACCAAATTGAAGGAACGTGTCTATCATATACAACACACTGCAATAGCTCCGGTAACCCAACGGTGGACGCGAGGTGATCTGACGATTGCTCGTGTGTTAACCCCCTTGGTTTTCCCATTTATAGGGATAAACATGAATATCCTTTCCTAAATCATAATGAAACTTGCCTCGCTCATATTGCTTCGATGCCACTATCTTTCGGTTAACGCTTTGAAGCGCTTTAACGAAGGCAAAGGCGGACGCAGTTTATTCTTTTATTTCGAAAACGTGTTTATGATTGTATTGGGAAAAATTGAATCATGTATTGCACGTCTGTATACCGACAGATCCACTATAAGTTGGTCAGATGCTCCAAACCAGAGTTGACGCATTAACCACCATTCCATGCTGAGTATAAGACATCTGCGTCACCGATATTGCAATCAAACTTCAGCAGCTTAATTTAAATGAATTGAAGGTCATTTTGTTAATAAAACATCCTGTAATATCGTACCTTGTGTGATGTAGGTAGTCCGGTCTGGATGTAGCGGAACGGGAAGGGTTTAGGTTCGAATCCCTTGGAGCACTTAGCAACCCCACAAACTCGGGTGAATCACGATTATAAACGGGAAGCGCATACTGTGGACGTCATCATCACGTGATACATCGGCATGACGTCATCATCACGTGATACATCGGCATTACGTCATCATCACGTGATACATCAGGTTGAATTTGAAGAACTGATTAAGGGAGTTCCCCACCACCACCATCACAGAGAATCCATTTGTTTAATCTTCTTCAACGCGGACTCGTTAAGCAACTTCAGTTTCCCTGCTTGTTGTTCCGATAGTCTCGGTGGCGCCTCTAGTGTCAACATCACATCCGACACTTTGCCATCAACAACGCAATTTTCTTTGTTTCCGTCTGGAAACACTGACAGCTCCAAAGCATTAAGTTTAACGGCGAATGTTGATTTCGATGAATTGAGCGATCGATTCAAGTTCCTACTACAGCGAGTTGCACTTAATGACATCATAATATCACTTGTTCTATTAGCAGCTTCCAGCTGACTTTGTAATTCTTGGATTCTTGAGTCACAATTCGCGTGTTTGTACTTCTCCACTGCTAAGCTTCTTTCACAATCTGCTAACTGTGGAACAGTTTGTTAAATGGACCCAATGATTCACCAACGTACACCCACTAGTATACCCAACCCACCCGTTTCAAGCACCCATCTTCCACAGCATTTTCCATTTCGGACAACATTATTCGTTTTCGTTCATAGATATCATCGACGAGCCCTTCAATTTGATCGAGAGCTTGCTTAGAAAACTCAGCACCATTAGCGCACCTTGCTACCTCCTTCTTACATTGTGCTGCCTCCATAGAAAGCTCATGATTCCTTGTGGAAAGTCAAAAATTAAAATAAACTTCCGATGTAAATATCGATTCCTACTTGGTTGTGAGCATCTCCACTGTTTGCTTCTCAACCTTCAATTCTCCTTCGAGGGAATTAATTCTCAGATCGCGATCTTTCACGGTGGTCTTAAGGGAGGAGATTTGAGCGAGGGAGGAAGATCGGGTTTGTTGGAGTAAATCCACTTTGTCACTGGGAAGAAAGTGGATTCAACATGGGAGCTTGCGGGGGGGGGGGTGTGACGTGTGGGGTAAGTTCGTGAAACTTTATAATTTATTTGTGATGTTACAACATTATTAAATAAACATTTGTTTTTAGTTGATTCAGTTTTAAGTATTAAGTTATTTTTAAGTTTTTTGCTCAGATTTCAACAAATAACAACATTATTAAGAGTGTAGACAATGTAGAGAATGGAGCAAAAGACCAAAGTCTCCGAGTCAGCTTGTTACCAGCCCAAACCAACATCGGGTTCTCAATACCTCATTTGGCCGAGTCTTTGATTCAAATTCAATAATTCTCCATTCAAGAAAGAATTCCTCTGGGTCATTTCTTCCAATTGGGATTCGTGCTTTGCGGTCAATGTGGCTTCTCTTTGAATGAAATATTGACTTTGTTGGTCTCTTTGATCGCGTAAAGTCGAGCAAATTTCCTGTGATAAAGTGTCATGAGTGTTGTTATTGTTGAAAATAGAATTAAAGAAAAAACAACAAATTGCTAATTTCAAAAAAAAAAATTTCTCATTTTTTACAGTGCTTCGGAAAATATATATTTTTTATCTGTTTTTTTTAGGTGTAAATCAGGAGAAAAAATGCTTCATAAATTTCGAACCAATATTTTATATCAAAAATTATAACATTGACAGCATCAAAGAAAACTTGTTTTTTTTTTCATTCGAATTGTAGACCGATGCAGAAAAAAGTAAACAAACAGGCAGATATAAATTATTTATTGGTTATATCCATATAAATCGACATATTAATACATAGTGAACTTTTTAAATACGGCAAAACTAATAGGTGCATGTCATGCAAAATATTTTTCTATCAAACATGTATTGTTAACTTGTGCATAATACTGATGATACTTGGATTAAGTATACCCAATCACATTCACCATCAAAGATGGAAATTAAACCATAACCCTCACTTCATTACAACCCAAACAAATGGGTTAAATTCTTATTTAACACTAATACTCGATTGAGTCACAACAGTATGACTTACTTCCAGCTGATTATTATGATCTTGCAAATCTTGAAGATGAATCTCATTCTCAGCGATCATGACTTCCAAATCCGACGTCTTATCCTCCAATATATTCCTTTCATCCCGCTTCCCCTCCATGTGCTGACTTAGCGCCACCGTGTGACCCTCTAGCTCCCCCACGCGGGCAAGCAGAGACAAATTGTCACAAACTTGAGATTTCATTTCTTCCTCTAAATTAAGATTTCTGCACCGGAAATATCAAGTTTAAATGGAACATTAAGATTGTGTCCACAATGACTACATCCTATCACGTAGTGTGTGTAAAGAATGAAGTAGAAAATACCACGCTGATAGGGATAGGATATTCATGTTTATCCCTGTGGATGTAAAATCAAGGGGGTTAACACACGGGTAATTGTCAGATCACCTTGAGCCCACCGTTGGGTTACCGAAGTTATTGCAGTGTGTTGTGTATATAAACGTTCCTTTAATTTAGTAGAACCCATTAATCCGCTGGGTGCAGGCAATGTCCGTAAAGTGCCTTGCCCAAGGACACAACCGACTAGCTAGCGACCAGTTTCGCACCTCCAACCTTTAGGTGAAAGGCTTCGCACTCAACTGCCAGACTAACCAGTCGGACAATCAAGCAATACCTTGACTGATACGATTCAAGTTTGGTTTCAGCTTCCAACAGCTGTTTGGCCAAATCCTTGCAAACTTCATCCTGGTGGGAAGACTGAGATTTGTGAATCGCAATTTCTTTACAGAATTCTTCATTCGATTGTTTGAGTTGTTTTATTTCCTCAGTTGCCTGTAATCAACAGATTGTTATAACGCCAACAGATTCCCAACTGTCAACTTTTTATATCCCACAACACACACCTAACCCACAAACCCCCAAAATAACCCCAACTGTCAAACTTTTAAACTTCGGCACATCACCCCTTACCTCCCCACAAACCCCACAACACACCCCCAAATCCACAAACCCCCCAAAATAACCCCAACCCGCAAACTCCGGCACTTAACCCTTTACCTCCCCACAAACCCCCAGCAACATACCCCCCAAAATAACCCCAACCTGCCAACTCCGTCAAAATACAAACTTGAAGTAGTTGACTTCTGTTCTCGACTCTTTCAGCTTCTAGATCTTTAATCTTGTCCAAACATTCCAGCTCTATCTTGGATGCTTCAGCGTGAATCAACTTCTGACATTCTACAAGCATTGATCTCAGCGATTTCGTTAATTTCCACAGATTAACAAGATCATTCTGCATCAACTTATCACAATAATTGCTCTCAGCCATCTTAACCAGGAATTATTAAACCATTCTATACTGCTGCTAAATATTGGCAAACATTTCTGCTGGACCCCTGAACATAAGTGCGCTTGGTGGTGTAATGGGAAAATAATATTTCTTCCACTTAGCAGACATCTCCTTAATTAAGTGGAATGATGGGTTCTACTAAATTGAAGGAATATGTGAATCATATACAACACACTGCATTAGCTCCGGTAACCCGACGGTGGGCGCGAGGTAATCTGACGATACGACTTGCGTTTTCTCATACACGGGGATAAAACACAATTATCCTACCTTACGTTAATGTACATTTTATTTTTAGTTAACCTTGCAGCCACAGAAGTTAATGCAATGTGCTGATGGCTATATATGATTGAAACATCTTTGATGCTACTGTTTTAGTTTAACTGAACCTATTAATCCACCAACTGTGGAACTACAGTATGCAACTCCAAGTTTACGTTGCCCGATTCACGTGTTCCCCCATTGTTGATAAACAATGTATATTATATAACTACGTGTGAAAAGACTAACAACCAAAAATTTAACGCTATTACGCAATGATTAGCATGTTACTGGAAGGGTCGTTTTGCTTAATCATTAAAATTGATCCAGAGGCGATAACGGCACGGATATATAAATAATTGACTATATTTAAATAATGGGATACTGTTTTTGTTGGCTAATAGGCTGCCCTGTTAAACATAAACGTAAATTCTACCGGTAATAGATCATAAATAAGTTTTACAGTACTGTTTCGTATAAGGTTATCATCAGATAGCAATCGGAAGGTTTCGATGTACAGTCGTTTGGCTGACGATTAGATGCGCTACTTTTTATACGAGCTTGAACTGTCAACTCGACCAATAAAAACTAGCAGCTATAACTGCACAGTTAATTGTTCTTTTATACTTTATATTCGTGAATAGAAAAAGGCTGGAGACTTATTACACTAGCAATCGCCAAATTATCTCGCGTCTACCGTCGGCTTACCTGATCTATCACACCGTCTTGGCATGGCAGTGTCTGCTTTCGATACAACAACCCTTCTACCTAATGAAGCGATTGTTTTTCCCTTAATTAACATACTGATGTCCAGTAACCCGATTGTAAGCTTGACTACGTAAATCACTGAGGCGGCTCTCTTGTTATTTATTATGACTCATCAAATCTCCTGTCTAGATACCTTCTAATCGTTGCGTCCACAAACACCAACCTTTGTGTTTATGTTAGCATAGTCCAGTTCATGCAAGAAATCCGACCTACATTTATGGTCGACAGTGGACTTAACGATACTGGTCAGTTTTGCAAATCTATAAGCTATTGTATCGAGAGCCGCAGTTAATATGATACGTCATAAGGTTAGTTCGAACAGTTTGATTTGTTTATTTTATTTCCAGGTCGTGTCCTTACATGACTAATCAACGCTAGTCTAGGTTTAAAACGAGCTAAAAAAGTAATGTAATTTAAAATAGAGTTGTGTTCTGATTGGTTAATGACCACTGCTAGAAGTAAATCCGTTTGTAAAGAATCAGGTCTGATCATGTGACTTGGAATTTTTATTGATTTATTTACAAACTATAATTAATATTTTATTTTTTAATGATGAGGTTCAACAAATATTCGTTTTGCAATTTTTTTCTTTTGTGATTTGTTTTATTTGATATAATATCAAACTAACCGATGAAATACATGTTCCATCTTCTGACAGATAATTATTGGCGTGTGCCATTGTCGTACATTGTGCTTCTGGTTCTTGCAGCTGAAACGCCAATGTTGTGAGGGGGAAGTGAAGCAATATAACCACTCTTATTTTATCATTCACCACAACACAATGTTAAATTGCGATGCGCAATTTCAATCCGCTGGGTTCAGGCAATGTCCATAAAGTGCCTTGCCCAAGGACACAACCGACTAGCTAGCGATCAGTTTCGCACCTTCAACCTTTCGATTGAAAGGCGACGCACTTAACCGCTAGACCAACCGGGCGGACAGTGGCGCTTGTACTTTATTTCAGTTCTAGTGGCGCTTGTACTTTATTTCAGTTTGTGGGTGTGCAGGTTTTAGTCCATATTATTTGGGGAACTGCACATACATTTCTTGTTTGAGGTTGGAACATTTGCATTTAACTTTAAGCATGTCTTAACTAAAACATGATTTTTGTGAATGGTAAAATGCCAGAAGTGTTATCACACGGGTAATCGTCAGATTTCCTTGTGTTGTATATGAGTAAGTTGATCCTTAGTTATGATATAACCAGTCACTGGTTCAGTTGATGTCCGCAAAGTGCCTTGCAGACTGCTGACGCTGTTCTTAGGCTATTTTTCTTTGCTTTAATCTCACTGGTTGGACCCCATTTTATGTAATTCAACCAATAATTTAATATCCATTTGTGTTTTTGGTAAAGTTTTTCTGTGTTGTCTTAAAATTAAGTTTTTCAAAATGTTGAAATTCAAGTAATCATGAAAGGAAAGAATTGGAGTTGCCGAACTAGCTGGTGATATCAATGATAATGATGAGCACTCTTGAGTCCAGAGGTAAAATTTGGTACTTTTTATAAAAATTACCAGTACTTCTAAATACCTTAGATAGGACAATTATTTTATTTTCAAATATACAAATGTTTGATTGTACACAATATATTTTTGCTGGGAAAAACATGATTGGCAGTTTTTGTGGTTATTAATACAATATTTTGCTTTTTCTAAATCTCAAACTGTTATGTGAGGTACAAGTTTTTAAATTCATATGAGTAGCCTATTCCTAACATTTTGTTATAATAACGTAAATTATTTCCCGCATATGTCAAATTTGGGTGCTCAACAGTAATGTGTGACATAGAATTTTGAATCCTGTGTCTTTAGATATTCGAAAAAAACTCATAGTTTATATTGAATATTTGGAACCTAATTAAAAAAACATTAGTTTTATTTGAATCTTTTGACATAAAAAACAAAGCACTTGTAAACTGAAAAGGTCCTCAAAAATGTACCTCTTTACAAAGATTTTTATTCCATTAGTTCAAACTGTAACTTGCACCCTCTCTATATTTTCAAAACATTCACAGTCATCGGTGTCATTGTAATGACCTTAATATCAATGTTACATGGTGATGACATAATATACCATTGTGATGACATAATACACCATTGTGATGGTACAACTGTGTTTATGTTTTCCTTCAATTTCACTTTCACAATTCAGGGTTGTTGTTTTGTGCGGATTTGTATTCTTTATAATTATCCGTAGGTAAAAAATAGTAAATGTTTTAAAAATTATTAAAACACTGCAGTTGTCACCCTACCTTTTACCAATGGCACAATTTTTTAAAGATTTAAATAAAAGCAGGACACATTCACACACTAAAAATTTCTTAGTAAACTCCAGTTTTATAATGCAGGTTGAAACACACGATGTCTATTTCATTTATTCGTTTACTATTACGCACAAAAACAAGTTACTAAATAATTGAAACATCATGATTTAGATCGAAATTATGTACGTAATATAATTACCTCTAATCAGTTATTGCGGCAATGATTTTTAGTTATAGATGTCAACTACTTAACCAAACATAATCGGCGCTGCAATATATAAATTAATTAAGGTGTGGGGGTTTCCCTACATTACAACCATGGCCTCCATATTATCATTCGGCCGATCAGTCAGTGGGTATAACATGCCAGTACATTTACTTAATGAAACCTTGAAATACACTCAACACAATAATAACTGGAGAATCGACCACTGTGATCAGAAGGACCAAAACTAATTCTTAGAAGGAAGTCGGGTTAGGTCCTTGAAAAACCATATGATCAAAGGCTGCAAGTTTGCTATTTAAATGGATGCATAATATAGAATTTCAAATCTTTGAGATTCAAATGTCAAAGGATTCGAATCTTTACAAGAACAGGGCTCTACATAAAGATTTAAAAGCACTTGTCCTGTAGGACAAGTTCAGTACCAAATTGACCTGTCCCATTTAGCTTACACTTGTCCCATAAAAAATCACAATTTAATTTCCCGATTCCCGAGGTTCCAGACCATGTGATTAACACACCATTTAGCGATTAGGTCACCCCTCAAAAGTCGTTTCTTATCAGGGCCAAAAATCCGTGCGTGATTACTCGTGTATAGCACCCCGTGCGAGTAATAATATACTATCGCTAGCGCTGTGCAAGAACCTAGATTCTTATAACGGCTAACCGATTAAAGAAAAAACGGTTAACCGGATGTTTAGCCTACTGTTCTCTCTCGCTAGTACTTAGTAATGGGAAGAACATGGGAAAAACGCGCGCGGGCGTGCGTCAGTAGTCCTGTATTGAATCTAGGTCAACGTAACCCTAGGTCAAACCGCCGATCAAAGCAATAAACACCGCTTAGCAACTCCGCGTTCATCTTTAATATAACTTACCGATGAAAATTATCTAAGTCGCGTTATTTTAAGATGTTTGTCTGTGCGTTGACAAAAGATATGTGATTATTTCACACGCTTTTGGAGTTTATTTTAATTTTGTTTTACAACTTTATTATGACACGATGCGAAGATTGCTTATCGGTCTTTATCATATTCGCCGCACAAAGATTGCGACCGAGTGTTAGCTCTTTTCAACTCGTCTCAGTTACCGCTAATAAATCCTAATTGTAACAAAAGCAACGGGCAACGAAATAGTAGGAATTTCATTCGCGCACGGTGGTAGATTAACAAGGTTTGAACTCGAAGATCAACACGGCGGTGAAGGATAGTGAAAATAGCGTTTAGTTTGCATTTTTAACCTGTTCCGTCGGTCAAGCGCCGCGCAGTATTTACTTGTCCCACGCTATAAATCACCTGTCCCGGACAGGCGGACAAGCGTGTATGTCGAGCCCTGAAAAAATTTAATAAGGATAGTTAGGATTCAGAATAATAAGCGTAAATTAAGGCTGCAATCTATCGCGAGACGAAAATTGGTACGTCAATTATGCAAACGTCAGTGCAACGTCTTTGCAAGCGTGTGACAATTAAAAATCATAATTAGAAACTTCTAGTAAAACGTACTTAAGTAAATTTCGTAATCTTAAAATTGTACAATTGCTTCTTCATTTGTAATAGTACAGAATGATTAGTTAGATCACCGCTATGTAATGCCTTTTAAATCTATGCCTGCAATAACTATTATTATTAAAAATGCAGTTAAACTTTTTAATATTAAAAAGGATTGTTTTTTATTGGTTACCGTTAATTTAAAAAAAAATAGATTTATTTTATTATTATTATACTTTATTACCTGCAAAATGATGTTTCAATGAATCGTGAAGTTGGTTCTTTATAAAAACCCAGGCGTGATGTTAATAAGTGGTTGAAGTTATAAAATGAATTGTGGTTTGGTGAATCTCTGAGTCAACCAAGAAGCCATGTAGTCAACCAGCTATATTGTCTTGTGGTTTAAGTTCATAATCTCAGTTTCTACAACATTAATTTGCAGCAATATACCTCCCTTCTGCCCTCATTTATAACCACCACCTGGTAATGCTATGCGCGTTACAATATATGGGCATGGTAAAACAAAAAAACATTATCACATGTCCAAATAGTCGTCTACCTTAATTTACCCGCACTGTTACACACACAATGGAAATAGTTGTTATTGTATTTACCAACTGTATATAACATACCTTATAAAATATAAAAAAAATCGCTGTCTGTTATTTATTACTTTTGTTATAAATGTCGTTGCGTTAACACGTTACAAATATTGGTATGTTTGAGCCATATATCTGAGTCATATAAAAACGCTATATTTCTATTAACACTTATATTAAGGTGGAAAAACTTTCTTATTTTTATTTATTACTTTGTTTCATTTGCAATCTTTGTAGTGCGACTATAATCCACTTACCTCCTAATGTTGTGCACTCACAAAGGAATATTGGTTGTGTGCTGTTGCACTATTTGTTAACAATGACAAAAATCAGCAACTATGGCTGGGTTGTAATGGGCTGGCTAGTAAAACGGCCCAAGAAACAGTTACATAACTTTAAACCCCTAAGTCGAAATGCAATTTAAACTCCTCCTTCCCCAGGTGAAGATGCAGGCGAAAGTGAATTAGCTTTGAAGCAGTTGGCCAACACACAGAGCATGATCGATATTATGGCAACAAAGTTGGTGGAGTTTCGAGGTCTGGGGTTAAACGAGTTCACTCTCCAAGAAATCCGCAGACTTGAGGTGACGACTAGTTTGAATTCTACCAAATTTATTGTGAACGCAATAATCAATCGATTCACACCGACGACCCATGTACGGCTGCTCACAAATGCACTTGTATGTTGTGTCTGATAGAAATGCAAAGATTTTTGATTACCAAACTTCATATTGACTGATTACCAAACTTCTTATTGAAAGTTATGTGGTCCAACTATATCATATCAACTCAATAGCAAACGAAGCTGTTATAGCGATGTTCGTATCTTATCCCATTTACCATCCTTTTTTGCCCAATATCATGAAAACTACATACCGTGAAACTTCTATTTGAACGCCACCTCTATTTGAACACCACCTCTAATAACATGTCACATTTAAGAATGAGTTGAAAAATAGAGCACCATGGCGGTGAAATAGAGATTTTACGCTAGATTGCTCGGCAATTGCATCCCCACCATAACACTTGTTCCCACCAGGGCAAGCTGATCAAGCATTCTGCCAGCAACTCGACACAAAGAGGAAGT
>CH003175.1:119116-142405 GCA_000149265.1 Ciona savignyi
AGACAAACAACCGTTAGGAGGCGCCACATGTACGCAGTCACAAACGACCATTAGGAGGCGCCACATGTACGCAGTTACAAACGACCGTTAGGAGGCGCCATGCAGTCACAAACGACCGTTAGGAGGCGCCACATGTACGCAGTCGGGGACTCACCTGGTCGAATATCATCACGATCACAAATAATCCGAACAAAATCGATTCGATGCAAAGTCCTATCCCATGAACTCTGCGATCACAATGGTTATTATCCAAGCATTGTTACCATCAGTGATACTTACACAGTGGATTTGCGAGATAAAATATCAGCGTTGGTGGAACGGGAGTTGCCAAACAACCACATCCAGCCTGATATATTGAGCACAAGAGCATAGATGCAGAGCAGCGCTGGGTGCATGGGGGTTAATATGGGGTTGGTGGATGGGGGTTATATTGCAAAGGGGGAATTATATGGCTCACCTGTGTAGAACAGGAATTGGATGAAATATTTCTGGTTGAGCTCTCCAATGCAGTTGTTCACCCTGTGGAAAACCATGTTAATCTATGTGTGGGGAACATGCATGAGTCCCCTGTCAGGACATTTTCTTTTCAAAGTGATATCTTTAATTGTTTAATAAAACAAAAGAAACTTAACAGATTTAAAATGGTGGCCTTTTTGGCCAAAAACTGTTGTGTTCTTGGGCAAGGCACTAGTCATACATCGCCTGAATCTAGTGGATTAATGGGTTCTACTAAATTAAAAGAAATGTCTAATTCACACAACATGCTGCAACAGCTCTGGTAACCCGACAGTGGGTGTGAGGTAATCTAACGATTGCCTGTGTCATGACACCCGTTTTTCCATAGGGGATTAGACAACCTTTCAATATCAACTGAAGAAACAAAATATATTTTACAAACGTTATTGTAGTATTAGTTAAGATCTCTATGTTATGCCGGCTACATAAGCCATAGTCATCTCTCTTTCCGTCTTGACACGCTTATAATAAAGAATGTATTAACTAACGTGTGTTGAACACTACAGTAGTAAGCAACCATAAGTATCTGCTATGTTGACCTTATGTCCCCCACTCACCATGGACAATGATGGTCCATCCTTCTCACACATCGTCGGCAGATCTTACAGTGATGAGCGCGTGGGGGGCGATACGTCTCACATCGTTGACACACCGTCCAATCCTCACCACTCATTTGGGGGTCAAGCAGTTAAAGTGTCAGCAAAATGGGACCGAAACCAGCTGTAGTCGGTTATGCCCATGGGCAGTGTTACTTAACCCAGTTAACTGCAGAAAAGTTTAACTGAATATACAACAAACTGAAATTGCTTCGTTAAGTTAGCGGTTTCGACATAAGAATAAGAAATTCATGTTTATTTGCCTTAATAAAAAAAACGCAATGGGGGACAACACACGTGACACAGGCAATCATCAGATCACCTCGCGTCCACCGCCGGGTTACCGGAGCTATTGCAGTTTGATGTATATGATAGACACGTTCTTTCAATTTAGTAGAACCCATTAATCCACTGGGTCCAGGCAATATCCGTTAAATGTCTTACCCAAGGACACGACCGACTGGCTAATAAAAACACAACCTTGGTATTCCACCATCCAAATGAACAGAACACCTTGTGAAGCGATTCTACAACTAATTGTTGGCAGTATTACCGATTCAGCGGTTCCTTTGTTCTTTTGCACATGGAGATCGGAGAAGTCGAGACCCATGACGGGCAGTGGAACGATCCCGGGGTCGCAGAACACGGTACGCATGTGTGAATACAACAACCCAAATATCACCAGGTTGAACAGAATTCCATGGATTGTTCCCCATATACTGAAACAAAACTTCCATAAATATAAAGACAAATTAACCAACGAAATTATTGAAATACAAAGACAAGGAATTGAACCCATATTGATATAGTCAGTTCTCCGTTTATAAAAGTTCTTAACCCGGCCCCAATCCCTTTGACCCCAAAATACTACACAGTTGGATCAAGCAGCAGGACATTTGATGAGGCATGGCCAAGTAAAATTAGACTTTGTTTGAGTAAAAATGTTCAAATAATAATGGGAGTGACATAAATTGTACGGTGGGTCTGTAATAGTTAATAGTTAGCGCCCAGAGTGTGTTAACATGATTCCCACAATGCTTTATGTAAATCCCAAGGACATTTAATACTTGACGCAATACAATGAGGACCGCTATACCGAGTGCTCTAATATATGCACGTGCTTAGACCTGCCAGGAACTCAGAAGTTATATAGACAGAGTCAATAACTCATATGAAGTAAATGTGCTAGAACACATGATTACAGGGTCTACTGGAACCCAACAATAACCTACCAACCCTCCTTTGTAGTTTACCCCGCAACTAAGATGTAATTTACCCCACAACACCCCAACCAACGATCCCCATCATTCCAGACCGAGGTTAGTCCACCTGGACTCTGCCAACCCATAGTAGTCCATCCAACCCGCGTTATCTGCTCTAACTTACCTTCCAGCAAGAGCGGTGAGTATGATGTGTTCAATGACCACGTAATCGGCATAAACAACCAACGAGTATGTGAAGAGGACACAGAAGATGCCGCATGGATCTTTATGGAACACCATGGTACAGAACAGTATGGAGGATTATGGTTAGCACACCACAGACATACTGCATTTATCTACAATGAAATATCGTGTAAATATGATGAGGACAGGTAACTTACATGGCTTTTACATGAAACTGGTTTTTAATGATAAAACGAACTGATATTTTATAACAACCCCCTTCCCCCCTATTCGATTACATGTCCAATTTACCGAGGTTTAAATTTGGTTTAAACATATTGCTACACCCCCCCAAGTTAAGCAAATGCTTTCCAAGACTAGTCAATGACTTTTCATTTATTTTTTCCTTTTTTTTAAAATACTAATTGTGTAACTAACTGTAATGTACCACGTCATCAAGTTACTACGAAATCAAAACATCTAAAACTTCTAATATAAATATTAGTTTAGTTTTTAGTTTCCAGTTTAAATATTCCAGTTTAAACAGACGTAATATAATATTATAAAGATAATAATTGTTCCTTATTCAATAGATTTACATATTTCTGATACTAAATCACAATTAATACTACGATTTATCCACGTACATCACTTAAATAAGGAAATCGTTTGAAATAGAAACCTCAATACCAATTGCCAAGCGGAAATCGTTTAAACAATGTACGCACCCAACATCATTCTGGCACAATTCGGATAGAAAAAACTTACCGTCGCATGAAATCGTGCGACATAAAAATATTGCGGAAATCAAGCTATATAAATAAACACAAATAAAAGTTTTAGGACGAAATATGCTACACTGATTAACAAAATACAAATAAAAATAAATAATGATCTCGTGAACTGCACTAATTACATACAATATACACGTTAAAATGTGTAAAAATGACAAAACGACACCGTATAAAAAGCTTGATATAATTGATTATTTTGCTCATACTCATCGAAATCTCTCCTTTCAAATACAAATGCGAATTTGATCATATTAATCGCCCATACCACAAAATATTAAAAATTAAACTGCTCTCTTTGATGCATTTTTTTCCTAAATAAAGTTGACGCGGCCCTTGATACACCGTAATTTCAATTTTCGACCCGATCAACAAAATTTAAACATTAAAGTAATCTGGAGTAGTTTTGAATAATCCTTTTTACTTTTCCAAAATTCCTTCAAAAGTTAATATGTTACCCAACAAATTTGTCACTTCATATAATAACGTAGCGCTGCGTAATTAGTGATGACGACATAAGTGGTGACGTAAAGAGAAAACAATGTAATCGTATCTAACGACTAGCAGCTTCTAATTAATGAAGCGGACAGCTCCAACTCCACATGTGAACAACAACATCTATTGTCCATGTTTGGGGACTATGTTTTTCATCGTTGTTAAGTTCTATATATAAGTTTCATTTTACATTTCAGAAATCCATAACACACAGTTGTCTATATACCATCACTGCGCATTGTTTAGTTTAGTTTATCCATTTTTTGCCCCAGTTCTTAAAAATGGCAAACGAATATAACTAGAAAGTGTCAACCACGTGTTTAACCACCACTATTTGTAAAACACATGTTGTATGCCATATATTCATGCTACAGGATCCCTAACCACGTTTTGTATTTTATACACTGAGTATGTAGTTTGTTTCGGCAAGCATAAACGCATGGGTCCCATAGTTATTAAACCAAACTTCTTTTCCATGTAAAGGTAAAAAAATAAACGTCTTAAATTTACGAACATTTCACCACAAATGTTTTAAATTAAAGCTTCCTTTTAAGCGCTGTATTGAAATGAAGCTAATTTCCCAAAACAGCCCGATTTAGTTTTTCGTGGTTTTAGGGAATTACTGGGTCTAGTAGATAAGTTTGTACTGGTTTTATTGCGTAAGTTTCTGTTTTTACACATGTGGGTTATGTTATATAACAATTCTTAATGTTTTAATCTGATTTGTCAATCTCCTTGTCTGATTTGTCGACTCCTTGTTGAAGATGTCAGTACGATATGGCATACCTGTTACAATCATAATTCAAGAACATATGTTCGTTTTTAAAGGAATTATCCTAATAAATGTTTTCTTTCTTTTAATTGGAACAGAGTGTTTAATGGTCTAACATTTTACCAAATCTGATTTAAATTTGAGCTGCCGTTCTAGCAATATGCGCAAAAAAGCTAATTTTTTAGAAAAAATACCGCTTTGGTTTTTTACGTCTCAGGGGAATTCCCCTGGATTTATTATCCAAAATTTTAGTTCCTGAATATCTAGCCCATGTTGTCTAACAAATAACAAAGTTTGATTGCGCATACATTTTTTATTCTTGTAGATGTCGGGTCGACATGGCATGCCTGTAACAATCATGATTTGACAACAAAAGCTTATTTTTTAGGATATTTCCCGAAGTATTCAAATTAAAGCTACCGTTCAAACGCTATGCGCAAAAGAGCTAATTTTTTAGAAAAAAAATACCGTTTTGGTTTTTAACGTGCCAGGGGAATTCCCCTGGATTCATCACCCAAACTTTTGGTTTTTGCATATCTAGATCATGTTGTCAAAATAATAACGAAGTCTCATTGCGATGTTATTATTCCTTCTGATAGATGTCGGGGCGACATGGCACGCCTGTCACAATCATGATTTGACAACAAAATCTTATTTTTTAGGGTATTTCCCTAGGTAAATTTTTTATTTCTTTTAAGTGTTCAATCAGTTACTAATGCACTGCCCGACATCTAACAGAATAAGTATTAAAATTGCAATTAAACTTTGTCATTTGTTAGACAACATGGTCTAGATATGCGGAAACCAAAATTTTGGGTAATATACCCAGGGGAATTCCCCTGTGTTGAAAAACCAAAACGGTATTTTTTTAAATATGTAGCTTTTTTTGCGCATAGCGCTTAAATGGCTGCTCCAATTTAAATTAGATTTGATAAAATGTGAGTGCATTAGCCACTGATAAAACACTTAAAAGAATTAAAAAAATTAACTAGGGAAATACCCTAAAAAGTAAGATTTTTTTCTCAAATCATGATTGTGACAGGCATGGCTTGTGGCTCCGACATCTATTAAAAAAAGTAATGGAATCGCAATGAAACTTTTCCATTTGTTGGATAATATGGCCTAATTATGCAGAAACCAAAATGTTGGGTAATATACCCAGGGAAATTCCCCTGTGAGTTGAAAAACCAAAACGTTATTTTTTTAAATAATTAGCTTTTTTGCGCATAGCGCTTAAATGGCTGCTCCAATTTAAACTATATTTGATCAAATGTGAGTGCATTAGCCACTGATAAAACACTTAAAAGAATTAAAAAAATTAACTAGGAAAATACCCTAAAAAGTAAGATTTTTTTTCTCAAATCATGATTGTGACAGCCATGGATTGTGGCTCCGACATCTACTAGAAAACGTAATGGAATCGCATAGAAACTTTGCCATTTGTTAGACAACAAGGCCTAATTATGCGGAAACCAAAATTTTTTTGGGTAATATACCCAGAGGAATTCCCCTGGGAGTTGAAAAACCAGAACGGTATTTTTTCTAAAATAAGCTCTTTAGGCATAGCGCTTGGTCGGCTAAAATGTAAGTACCCTATCCGACGTTGTACCATTGAGCAAAAAGAAATACAATACCTAGGAAAATACCCTAAAAATTACGACTTGTTACAAAACCATGATTGTAAAAGGCATGCCTTATCTCGCCGACATCTCCAACAAGGAGTCGCCAAAGCGGATTAAAACTGTTTTTTAGATTATCTAACAAACACCTAACGTTGATAACATTACTCAGATATGTAAAAACAGAAATTAATGTACTAAGCCCAGTGGAATTCCCCCGAAATAATGAAACTCAATCGGGCTGTTTGGGGAATTAACCTTCATTATACTACAGCGCGTGACAAGAAGCTTAAATTAAAACATTTGTGGTAAAATGTTCAAAAATCTCACACGCGTATTCTTTTTATAACTGCACATGGAAAAGAAGTTTGGTTTAATAACTATGGGACCCATGCGTTTATGCTTGCAGAAACAAAACTATGACTGTCCGGTTAAAACTTTCTGAAATGTTAATTAACAAGGACCTGACGTGCACATATCTAACATTAACATATATTGTGTAGGGAACAATAATATCAAGATCGGATTGTTACCTTAGGGACCCATGCGTTTATGCATGCAGAAACAAACTACATACCCGGTGTATAAATTACATATGGTGGTTAGGGACCCTGCTCGCATATATATATACATATGGTACAAAATGTGTTTTACAAATAGTGGTGGTAAAATACGTGGTTGACACTCTCTAGTTTACCTTGTTTTTGTAAGTTGCGACAATCACCAGTAGGTTAAAGGGTACCGCCAGCACAAAAACAAATGACATAAACACGCAAAGGCCACTGTATGTCGAGCGGTTGGCGATCTCAATATGTTCAGGCACCCATCCGCCGTCCGTCGTCGCATAAGGGTTGCCATTTGAGTAGTTCTGTGGTATACTGTACACAACTCTACCGTTTCCAGCATTCATCACTTCTACTTATAAAAGTCCTGATTTCTAAATGAAACTGAAATATAGAACAAAGCCGAAGTTATTTTACTAAATATTTAACCAAGTGCATGAACGAATATATTTATAGCTTCGAACCTACATGCTCCTTTTGGGGTGTTTAGGTCATGGCACAAAGGCCTCAAACATATAGTTGACGACTGAAAATCAATAATAATACAATTTTTGTTTTGCACTAAAAGGTTCGATGTAATAAACAATGAACATCAGTCTGTGACGTGTCCAATTATTTTTAACCACAATTTCCCTTTTTCTAATAATACAAAATGGCTGCGTGAAAGTAGCTCTTACTGAAAAGAGCTTTTCCTCTAGAATCCACTAATTAAAAGTGTAATCTTCTTTTTAAAGTCCAAAATTAAAGAACTAAACCGAAATTTGCTAGATCCCCTTTTTGGGTCATGTCCCAACGTGACAATAACCCTGTTTGCTTGTCAAAATACTACTGGGAGTGAAAATGACTAGCGGGCCGCAGGACATTCCTGTGCTAGACCCAGCCTGGATAGTGGCTATATTGTGGACAAACAGTATGCAGGTAGGACAATTAATTAATCGTTGTTAAAAATAAACCGTTTTGGTATATTAATTAATTCTGGCCTTCTTTCTAATTTTTGTTTTCTATCTCCAATTTTAACATTATTACTAAACTGTTACCTTTTTATGGCCACATATAATACGCAAACTGTGGCACTGCTAGCGCGGTTGGCTTCGTTCCCGAATCGGTCAAAGCTAAAGTTCGATTTATAAGTGTAAAATTCGTGCCTTTTTCTTTTCATTGCTAAATTCGCCATGAAAGAAAATTTATCATTGAAATACCTAACCATTTAAGGCATGCTTAAAATATGACGTCACAAAGTTATTACTGTTTCTTCACAAAGCTGCAATGCCTACATTCGACAACGTAATAAAATTGTAAACTACAGTACTAGCACATAACTTGTTATTTAAGACGTTTAATGATATAATTTATATAACTTGTTATACAATTAAAGATAAGTTAAATGGACCGCCATACGCAGTCTAGGGCAGTGATTCCCAACCGCGGCTCCGAGGGCCGCATGCGGCTCCCAGCTAGCCTTCTTGCGGCTCTCATTGACCTTTGAAAATCCCCTAAAAAATCTGATTCTAATAATACAAAAATAAAATTAGTATTCTAAAATTACCCTTGCTTAGTTTGAAGGCTGGGAAAGAGTTTTTACTTCATAATTAAGATTAGAGGCAAGGAAAGTTGTGAAAAGGCTGCTATTGGTACGTCACTGTTTTCTTAAAGCAATGTGTTTTCATGCGGCTCCATACGTATTCTAAAATTTGAAATTTGGCCCCGACACTAAAAAAGGTTGGGAACCACTGGTCTAGGGCAACGTAGGAATATATCACTACATACTCGAAAAGAATTACTTGGAAGGTTAATTACTTTTGCACAACTTATTAAATACTGAACTTTAAAAATAATCAGTGCAATGCAATAACAACACTAAAGGGGGGAATGAAAAATGGAGGGAAATTCTTATTTAAAGTATAAAAACTAGGGCTTTTAATTGTATTTAAACCATAGATTAGTTTTTAGATTGTGATGGGCTCTTCACTAATACCGTTTTAATATAGAAATCTGAACACGAATCGACCGCGCTTACCATACGTCAGTTCTGTCACTTTAAATGTATCACAAAGTATTTTTCTTGTCACAAATGCCATGGGGATAACTACAACTGGAAAAGGGAGATGAAATTAAATAATCAAGTTTTATCTTTGCGTATTGGTCAGATAACCTCGCAATTTAAAAGTTAAAAACGGAACTTAATTGAACATGAACACCGAAACTGCAATATATTATTTGGAATCGAAGCAAGGCTAGATAGAAAAACGACTATTCGCTTATATAGATTCGTCTGTTTTTTTCGCCGAATTGATTTATTGTTATATTGACACCCTAAATTATTAATTTCCAAATCCTTTAATTGAATTGTTAATATGAAAAACGCTTTACGCCAGCATCGTGCTATTATTTTAATGATTTAACTCGTTACTAGCTAGTTGGTTGTGTCCTTGGGCAAGATATATACTTAACGCAAATTGCCAGAACCTAATGGGTTCTACTTGATATTGAATAAATGTTTAAATCATACACAACACTGTGCAATAGCATCGGTAACACGACGGTGGGTACGAGGTGATCTGACGATTACCCATGTGTTAACGCCCCTTGCGCTTTCCCATTTATGGGGATAAACATGAATACCATCGTCTATTCTATCCCATATTGCAACTCCAAAATCTAACTTTACCGTAGGCGTCAAATTTAAATTATTCCGTGCTATACCGTTTTAAATTGGAAAGTTTTAACCATAGGCGTCAAATTTATATTATTCTGTACTATACCGTTTTAAGTTGGAACGTTTTTAAACCGGGCTAGGACTGCTAAATTAAATATTTTCATCTACCGGTGGGCGCGAGGTAACTTTAAGGCTGTCCGTGTAAAACGCTTTAATCAAACAATACAAAATTATCGTATTTAAATTTTTGAAGTAAGTTAAGAGATTGAAATGCGCAATTTTCTACCACTGTGGTATTTTTTGTCATTGTGAAAACTTAACATTTGTCAAATACAATGTTGGGATAGTGCTTCGCATTAAAGGTATATAACTAGCAACTGGTTGATAGCTAGGCGGATGTGTCCTTGGATAAAGCACGTAGCGTTCATCACATGTACCTAGTGGGTTAACACTTAACGTAAATGAACATGCTAATTATGTACTACAAACTGAATAGGGGGTGGCGCGAAACTGGTCGACTGAAAGTCGGTTGTGTCACTGAGCAAGTCACTTAGGAGACATTGCCTGAACCCAGTATATGGGTTGTACGGTCTACTAAAATTGAACGTCACCTGCACACAACACCATGCATTATTTTTGGTAACCCGACGATGGACGTAAGTTAGCTGGTATATCATTTTTTATTAATAACATCCATGAAAAATGTTTTGTAGTACAAAGAGTCGCACAGGGCGCACTTGTACAGTTGCTCACTTGTTTCAAAGTTAAATAATCCTGTAAAAATCATCTTGTGGACAATCGTGTGCGGCCGAATGCTTAATGTGACTGATACGTACACCAACTCCTACACAACGGCTTGAGTGACGAGCCCATTATGGGTTAGCAAGGAAAAAATACATCGTTGCCATATGGGTAAGGCTAACAGTCGTGTGGCCAAATGGTTAACCATTATCAGCATAGAAAAAACGGTATTGTTATCGAGATCATCAAGGGTTCGAACCTAGCCCGGTTAAACAAAAATTATCTGATGAGTGGCTGACATAATTATGTAAGATCAACATTTCAATGTGGTGGAAAAAGCAATTCGGTCATACCGTATATCCTGTATTATAAATATGAAGATGGTAATGTTATTTCGCATTTGCATTTAATCTTGTTGAATTACTTGTTCTTTTAAAACGTTCTATTTGATGAAGGAAATCAATAATAATAATAAAACTAATTCATCTTGCGCGATATATATATGGTGTTACGACCAGTGATGGAATTCAAGAGGTTCGCATGGAATAATCACCGATCCGATTTTTGCTTTTTTACAGACATTAGACCTTTTAGGGAACCAGGAAACATGTTCTTAAAAGTTTAAATCCCATCACTGGTTGCGACCCTTCGTCATGCTGTTCCAACACACGAACGAAAACTCCAGTCCGCTGTATCTTTATATACGTTGGGATTTCGTTGCTGTTTTCAGGTTCCAGTTAGACAGCGGCAAAATCTGGCCGTCAGTTTGTGAGTTTACGTCGCACAATTCTACCTTTGGGTTTTCATCTTCTATTCCCAGAGGTTCGATACTTCTCGTATTTTAATAACAAGTAAACAACCACACAGAGAAAACAGAAAGGGTATATACCACTTCTATAAGTCATGGTGAGGACTAAACCACATTTCGATCGTTTTTTTTTTCCAGGGACCTTTTCAAAAGGTTTACAAACATCGTATATTAAGTGATGTGCACTTCGGCCCAGAAAAAGTTTTCGATACAGCACAAAGTGGTTATTTTGTTGATCTTACCAGCTAGCTCAGTCACTTTTAACCAGTGATGGGATTCAAAAGGTTTGAATGGGTTCGTTTAAACTTGTTCTCGGAACGTCGGGATAATCACCAATTTGATTCTTGCTAAGGGTTTTATATGCAAATACGTAATTTAAGAAGCCAACAGGTCTTTAAAAAGGCATGGTCGTGTAGCTGAATACAGTTACCGCGACCGATACGTATATACTGGCTGCTTTAAAAAAACGCTCCGAATAACAAGTCCATCATTGGAAAAGTCATTGTTCCAAGGTGATCTGACGATTACCCAGGTGAGAACTCTTCCTTACGTAATTGCGAGGTAAACTGACCGTCAGTCGTACTATAACTCCATTTAGGGACTCGCAATGCCGCGAATAAAACATGAATATCCTATACCATCGCATTGTAACTGTGCAAACAAGTTCCCAGAACCTTTTATATGGGCAGGTCCGAGCTATTAAAATAACATTTCTCCAGATTACCCCAAAAATTAGTTAATCAACAATTTAAATATCGTTTTCGATGATCCAGGATTAACTCACAATATAACAAGAGGTTGGCAAACTTTTAAATACAGTGTGTCAGTTAATGAATAATATCATAATAAGATCAACTTCGCGTGCCAATCTTTTATTTAACTGTTCAATCACTTCGACCAAATATTTAGCAATACCACTAGGATAAATTACAGTTTTTGTTTCGTAAATAAGAATTAGCACAGTAACTTTGGTGTCAGAGCGGGACCTGATCAACGGAACAAATACTGTCTCTAGGCTGGGGTTAAAGTTTTATTTCTCCCTCTTTACTTTCTTTAGTCTTTCCTCATATTACTTTTCACAATGTATCAGTTAAATATATAAATAAAGTATTATATATATGACGATTGGTAAGTTATTTTAAATACGCTTTAAAATAGGTTTTATTCGTTCTTTATATAGTCGCTTTTTCAGATTATATTACCCAAGAAGAACGATTGCCTGAACAAAAAGCGCAGCGAATATTTTCACAAGTTTTATCAGCGATTGAATATTGTCATAAAAATAACGTTGTTTACAGAGACTTAAAGGTAATACTAGAAAGTGTCAACCACGTGTTTAACCACCACTATTTGTAAAACACATGTTGTATGCCATATAATTATGCTACTGCTACAGGGTCCCTAATCACATTTTGTATCTTATACAATGAATATGTAGTTTTTGTTTCTGCAAGCATAAACGCATGGGTCCTTTAGTTATCAAACCAAACTTCTTCTCCAGGTGTAGGTAAAAAAAAGAACAATCGTGATAGATTTACGAACATTTCACAACAAATGTTTTAAATTAAAGCTTTTTCTTCAAGTGCTGTATTGAAATGAAGCTAAATTCCTAAAACAGCCCGATTTAGTTTTTGATGGCTTCGGGGAATTTGCCATGTGCTTAGTACATAAGTTTATGTTTTTACATATGTGGGTCATGTTATCTAACAATTCTTAAAGTTTTAATCCAATTTGACGAATCCTTGTTGAAGATGTCAGTGTAATGTTGCATGCTTGTCACAATCGTGAGTCAGGAACATATCTTCGTTTTTAAGGGAGTTACCCTAAGTAAATGTTTTCTTTCTTTTAATTGACATAGGGTGGCTAACGATCCAGCATTCCACTAAATCTGATCAAGATTAGAGCAGCCGTTCAAACGCTATGGCCCAAAAAGCTATTTTTTTAGAAAAATAACCGTTTTGGATTTTAACGTCTCAGGGGAATTCCCCTAGATTTATCACCCACAATTTTTTTACTGCGTATTTAGACCATGTTGTCTAACAGATGATCAAGTTTTGTTACTATTCTATTATTCCTTCTAGTAGATGTCAGGGCGTTATGCCATGCCTGTCACAATCATAATTTGAGAACAAAATCTTTTTTTAGGGTATTTTCCTAGATAATTTTTTTTTATTTTTTCTAATTGTTAAATTAGTAGGTAATGCACTTACATTCCACGAAATCTGAATCAGATTGAAACAGCCGTTCAAGCGCCATGCCCAAAAAAGCTACTTTTTTTAGAAAAAAATACCGTTTTGGTGTTTAACGTCCCCGGGGAATTCCCCTGGATTTATCCCCCAAACTTTTGGTTTCTGTTCATCTAGACCATGTTGTGTAACAAATACCAAAGTTTAATTGCGATTTTATTTTTCCTTCCGGTAGATGTCGGGGCGACATGGCGTGCTTGTCACAATCATGATTTGAAAACAAAATGTTATTTTTTAGGGTATTTCCCTAGGTATTTTTTTTATTTCTTCCAAGTGTTAAATCAGTTACTAATGCACTTACATTTTACCAAATCTGATTCAAATTGGAGCTGCCGTTCAAGCGCTATGCCCAAAAAAGCTAGTTTTTTATAAAAAAATACCGTTTTGGTTTTTAACGTTCCAGAGGAATTCCCCTGGTTTTATCTCCCAAAATTTTAGTTTCTGTTCATCTAGACCAGGGGTCGGCAACCTTTTCATAGTCGCGAGCCAAAACCAAACTCAACATGATCCCGGCGGGCCGTAATAAATTACTTAACTCCACATCAACTTTTCTACGTTTTGATAACATTTCAAGATTGCAAAATCAATTAGAAAAATATATGTTTACTGGCGAGTGTTATCTATCGTACAGGACTTTAGTTAGTAAAGAACACGATGCAAACAAATATGAAATAGCAAAAATCGATGTATGTTGTGTCATAATATGTAACATGTCATAATATGCGTTATTACGTCATAATGTCATAATATTACATTTGAATTGCTTCCACTCTCACTAATGCGCATGCCAAAAAACACACATATTGCTTTCTCTCAAAGCATTTTCTTTATCTGCACGCACACATTCTCCATAGACACGGTCAGGCGCATTTTTTTATTATTGCCGCATTAGATGTTGAAATTCATGAAAATCTAAGATTGCAGATGACACAGTGCCCGTATTCTATAACACTTCAGTAAGATGTCTCGGGCCGGATGATTTTGCTTGGCGGGCCGGATGCGGCCCGCGGGCCGCTAGTGTTGCCGACCCCTGATCTAGACCATGTTGTCTAACAAATGGCAAAGTCTCATTGCGATTCCATTTTTCCTTCTGGTAGATGCCGGGGCGACATGCCATGCCTGTCAAGCGTTTGACGAAAAAAACAAAAAAAAAAAACAATATGTGTCCCAATTTTTCAAATGGGACCCATAATCATGACACAGTAACGGTAAAAGTCGGTAAAACGAACAGTGGTTAAAACACGTCATTAAAAAAAGTATATAAATTAATAAATATGGCTGACGCGGCCGCCAAACCTAGGTAAAATAAACAATATATTAAGCAATCAAAATTTAATTAAGACCAAACAATTTAGAGACTTGAAAAAGAGTGTGCGGTAAAGCGCGACCAGTACTGTGGGGGAGCTGGCTTTTGGAGAAGGCGTGGCCCGAAAGAGTGGACCAGAGATTGTCCGGCCGTTTAGCTTAGTCTATAAGTGACGCCTTTCGTCCAAACGGTTGTAGATTCGAAACTGGTCGCTATAGTTAGTCGGTCGTGTCCGGGGGAAGTCACTTAACGGACATTGCCTGGACCCAGTGCTCCGGTATCCCGACGGTGGGCGCGAGGTGACATGACGATTACTCTTCTGATTACCATTTTTTTCTATTCACAAGTTTAAACATTATTGTTTTATATTATCCTCTTCTAAGACACACATAATGCCATATCAACACTTGTGGACCAGAGGGGTGCAAACGTTCCTATAGCCATTCACTATTTATTTAACTTTGTTGTTAGTTATGCTTATAGTCTATTTACTTGTATGCTATCTACTTGATCAAATTTCAAACATTTTCTGTGTTTATATATGGGCTTAAAGTAAAATAATCTTAAATGTTAGTGGTTGTACAGGCCTATTGCTCAGTATTTTCAGAAGAATCGTTATTTGCTGGGTATTTTCTCTTTGGATCTCATTTGGTTCCAGGTGTTTACCACATGGCGGAAATTCTTTTATTCATGCTAATCTTTATTAATCAGTTTTCTCATCAGTCTCAAAACTGGTTTTGTTTGTGTTTATCCATTTATCTCAAGCGTGTCCAGTCGGTTGGTCCAGCGGTTAAGTGCGTCGCCTTTTAATCGAAAAGTTGCAGGTGCGAAAAACTGGTTCGCTAGCAAGTCGGTTGTGTTCGTGGACAAGGCACTTTACGAACATTGCCTGAACCCAGCGGATTAATGGGTTCTACCAAACTGAAGAAATATGAAAATCATACACAACACACTGCAATAGCTCCGGTAACCCGACGGTGGGCGCGAAGTGATCTAACGATTGCCCGTGTGTTAACCCACTTGGTTTTCCCATTCACGTGGATAAACATGAATATTCTATCCTAAGCTCTGCGATATTTTTACGCTGATCTCGGGCGACGTAGGTACTATGTTGTGGTGGTTCCTGCCCGATTGTTTGTCAAAGGGAAATATAAAACTGTATTTAAATTAAAAACAAATCATTAATAACTGTAAAGGTCCCGTGGTCAGTTGTTTAGCCCAACTGAATTAGATATAAATTTCTATATAAAAACGGACTTAACCACTAACCAACAATTCGCACGAAAAATATTTGTCACACACGGTAGCAAAAACATTCTGTCAGAATAATTTGCCAACAAAATGTCGTACCATAGACTCATAGAGTACTAATATATATTGGTACTCTATGGTCGTACTACGTCATACGACTGCAGCATATTAAACTTTTCAATCACATTATCCTGTGATGTCTTGCAAGTACCGACCATATTGTAGAATGTCCGACGGGTTAGTCTGGCGGTTTAGTGCGTCGTCTTTCAATCGAAAGGTTGCGGGTGCAAAACTACTAAAAATAAAAAAAATAATAAAATAACACTATAAAAAAATAATAAAAATACACTCCCCAAATAACCAGTCCCGATTCTGTCTGTGCCAACAATCCTTACGTAGTATTGTCAACATATATACGCTTTCTTGCATGTAATATATAGCAGTCATTGTAAGACTCAGCAATCTTCCACACTAGTTAAACTTCCTGACCAAAGGTTAATGGCACCCAAGACTTCACGATCGCCAACAGGGAAATCCCCAGACAATACTATGACAAAATGCGAGTTGCAGGAGAATTTGAGAGATCATCGTAAAGCGTTTCACAGTGTTTATATCACGTAACCAAATCTTCTTTCCTGTTTATACTTTGCATTTCGGCTGTGACTAACCAGGCAGATGCTAGCTCGCTGTTTTGTTCGCATTATTTGTATTTATTGCATTTTAGCATCAAAGGAATTATTTCTGTTATGCAATTATTTAATCGTAAAATTAACATTGTATAGTTTTATGAATTTTCCGTATAGACGCTTAAAAGAGTAGTGATTAACGAAATAATATCGTTTTAATATGTCGTAATGCTTCAAAGTTAATGAGTCTCACTTTCCTATTATTAGGTCAAGTTCAGACAGTTATAATGTGATTATTGATAATGCAGCACTCAGCCACTTAAATTAGTATGTCTGCACTTTAATTTTAATAACTGTGAATGCAATGAAATGTGGCAAGCAGATTTAATAGATTCAGCATGGTATACTAAATCCTGGAAAGAAGATACCAGTTATACAACTAAATGTAGGAAATCTAAATATAATCTTAACCCCAGATTTGACCCTAGCCCCTTCAGTGCATTAACTTTTTAGAATACCTTGGACTTATATGGTTCTAATCACTTAGTTTTGTTTTATTATGTCCATAGCGTAAAATGCACAATTAGTTAAAACATAAAAGTAAAACCTGCTGTGTGTATGTGGGGAGCATATTTTGTAAATAGTCCCACCCTGCATACTTGTCAACCATGGATGTCACTACTCGAGTTCCGAAAATACATTGGATGGATTATTTAAACTACAATTGGATGAAGTTAGACTTCGAGAAGGATTTACACGATAGAAATGGAGTAAACAAGCTTTTTAACATCCTTATTTCAAACAAAGAAGTTTCCCTCATGTCAAACTCTGCGTTGCTCGACAGCGGACAACTTTTGCGCGACTTCGAACAAGATGTTTCCACCCCAAGTGAACAGAACCATTACATTGAAACTCTGATGAAAAACCAGGTGATTTGTTCTAATTTGATACTTAATGTTGAGGTCTACTTATGTGTACATGTGCCCAAGTGGTAGAGCGTCGGGCCGCAAGCTGGAAGGTTGCAGGTTCAAAACCAGCCACTTGCTTGTCGCATATCTCATTGCAAAATTGTTACAAATGTTGCTGCAACCTGTTGGATTCGACAAATTAAACGAAATTTAAACACAATAAACGTATTAAAACATTGTAATATCTTCCTAAACCATGGCGACAACAGTAATATTTTTCAGCACCAATTTCCCATAATAATATTTTGGCAATATAACTATTAATAATGTGGATTTCCCCACCAGTTAAACCTGAATGTTCTACTAGCCCACCATTAATTATTGATAATTTGGACTCTTCATCATTGAACATATACAAAAAATTATATTACAAGCTGGAATGTAAGATCATAATACCTTTTCGCAGTGTGGCCAATGCAATACAAAAAAGATCATAAAGTCCCATATTTTCAGGTGACATTAAGCCAAGCGGTCTGCGAAGGCACGATGTTCGGACAATCTGTCCAGAAGCAGCTCACAGTGGTGCAACGGATATTTCATGCGTGCTTTTCAAAGTACCACTTAGGAAATCATGTCAATGTTGCAAAGGTAAGAAAATTATATCAACTTCTTCGAACTTATGTTTTCAATGCAATATAAACAGAATGTTAAGTTTTTGGCTAAAATATTGTACAACTAAACGATTTCCTTTAAATGCAGCCCAAAATTTAAAATTTTATTAGTTGAGTTAAAAATATGCTTATTTACATTGAAATTGTAATACTGAAAGGCACCCTGAAAGTTAGGAATATCCATAGAAACATGTGATTCATGAGTCCCGCTTAATCACAGTCGGGTTTTACAGAGACCTGAGCTATTACATTCTGATGCATCATGTAGAATGTTGCTTTGCTTTTTGAGTACAGTACAAAGAGCATAGTGCGGTAATTCATGATGTCTGACAGATTGGTCTGGTGGTTAGTGTAACGATTTTCAGCCGAAAGGTTGCAGATATGAAACTGGTTGCTAGCTAGTCGGTTGTGTCCCTTGGGCAAGACACTTAATGGGCATTGCCTGAACTCCAGCAGAATAAAGGGTTCTACCAAATTGAAGGAACATGTGAATCATACACAACACATTGCAATAGCTCCGGTAATTCGACGGTGGGCGCGAGCATGTTAACCTTCTTGGTTTTTCCATTCACTAGGATAAACATGATATCTTATATAAATATTACTTAAATTCTTAAGCAACCTAAGTTTGGTGCCCAGGGCCACAAACGACAAGCAACTGGGTTGAAACTGGTAAACCAGCAACCAAGCCACTGCGGCCACTGTCGTACCATATGTTAGTGAACTCTATTGCTTTCTCACTTTGACCTTTGCAACAGAGTCAAGATCAAGTTGAAACTTCATCTCTGACGACGACAAGCCAAGTCGTGACCATGAACTTTGACCACAAGTTCAGTGGATCAGAAGCATTGATTGAAATGGGTAATGTATTTGCCTTATCTCTTAATCATTTATTCTGTGTGTGGAAGTTAATACTGTTTTCACTAAACATATTATGAATACACAGTGACAACCAAACACCTGGTGCTATATGTTCGTAGTGCTCTGCCGATCAGGTTTTTTAACGACTGCAATTATTAAAAAGCCCTGACAATCCGATTGCGATATGGATTGCGTCCAAAAAAAAACTGATTTTCTGACACAAAAATGCAAACTAGTAAAAAAAATACTTAAACCACATTGTCCACCATGTTATGAACAAGTTGATGCACTGTGCCCCATGTTATGAACAAGTTGCCACATTAATTGTGCATCATGTTATGAACAAGTTGATGCATGGCAGGTGTCCGTACTGCACTCCGTCTAGTATTCACGCTGATCCGACACAGTTGGAGCGAACCGTCGTTAGCTTCCCAAATCTGCTCTGATGTTCTACAAACTGCTCTTGATGTCCTCGTCTCCCTTCCTGCGTTGTCGCTGGCAGATGAAGCAAAGATTCCCATCATGGGACTTGATTGTTTGAAACAGGTATTCAACTCATTTCCATGGTTGGGATGGGATATTCATGTTTATCCCCGCGAATGGAAAAACAAGGGGGTTAAGGTTAAAACACGGGCAATCGTCAAAGCAGAAATAAATCGAGAGAAGTTGTAGTTCGATGGACAGCAAGGGGGCATCATGCCCTATGCACATAACTAACTATTGTCAGATAACCTCACACTTACCATCAGGTTACCGGAGCTATTGCAGTGTGTTGTGTATGATTTACACGTTCCATTAATTTAGTCCGTTAATTGCCTTGTCCAAGGACACAACTGTGTTATTGGATTTTCTAGATTTATTGAGTTGCATCTAACATTAAATATTTCTTTGGGCATATCAAGGGAACAAAAACAAAATATCTGATTGATCAGCATAACCTGCTTCCCTGTTACGCCTCGTTGATATGCAGGTGTACGACTTCCTGAAGAGTGTTGTGGTTGGTAGGTTCGTTGCAACACCTGAAACGATCCAAATCTCATGCGAGTTATTATTGCTGCTTGCTTTCCAACGTGGATCCCTCAAACACTTGCTCGATTGGATCGAAATGTCACTTACCATCCCACCCACCAATGGTATGTTTAACAGTGTAATTCCTCCGTTTTGCCTGTGATTATTAGCGTGTGCCTCGCTTTCTTAATGGCGTGAACTAATTAGTGTTATCATGTGTTCGCGCCTTTTCATCGTACGTACGTGTGTTAACTATATGGCCTTTTTGGGCAGTTATAATTTTGAACGATCAGCAAGCGGTTGTATCCTGCTGTGGTTTTACGAGTATATGATTGTGCACAAACTACATGTCTCATACACGAAGCCTAGAAGTGTTACATATGCTCCTACCCACCAATGGTACATACCCCACTACCCCCCTAACCCCTATTCCTTACCCAACCCTTACTATTCCAACCAACTAACCACAGCGATAATATACACAGATGGCGATGGTAGGAAAGTATCCAAAGTCATTTTAAACAAAGTAATCAATGCTTCAAACCATCCATCGGTAAGCCATTCCAATTATTTGTTGTAGGTCTGCTATAATCTGGCCTTATTTCAGTGCATCTATAATTATTGCTGTAATATTTTAATGGTTAATTTTTATGTCAAATTCATGTAAATGGTTACTTTCATGTCTTTAATATTTCAATGGTTAATTTAGTCTGTTTCATGTTAAATCTGTGTAAATATTATACTTTCCAGCATTCATTATAAAAAAAGAATGTAGTTATTGATATTGTTGTCCCATGATAATGATGGCAATTACTAGAATGGTGGCGGAATTGATGTGGTTTGCGACCAAGGCTTCATGTCGCTCAAAGATGCTGCCATGCTTCTCTTGGAACAAATCGTTACTCTGTCCGAAGAATATGCCGCATCTTGTACTGATAATGCAACAAAGAGGTGATTTCCCTTTTATTCGGTTTAGTTCACATAGTTTACATTGAGGTGTTTCGTCGGATATATTGTGTTGTGATGGATGATTGAATTGTTTACATTTCGAACATTGAATCATAATTGATGCTTCCTGTGCAGCGTTGACACGAGCAACTGTGAGGTCTTCGCGTGGGGGAGCAACAGCAGCCACCAACTCGCAGAGCTTGCGAGCGACAAAATATTGTTCCCGAAGAAAGTTACATCCTTCGCCAACTCTCAGCTGGTTAGTAGATTGATGTGTCGTTGCAAACATCATATCAGCATCATGTTTCTTTACACTATGTTGGCCACTGTCCAGCATTTGCTGAACAGATAGAGACATTTTGGAGCTTTGAAGTCTGATAATCTCGCATCTATCCCGGTCAAGCATTTAGTCAGCTTTCTTCAGGACACGGGCCGACTTGACCGCTATATCCCGGATCCATGTTAGCTTGGGGCGCTGGACTGATGGGCCTTCTATGGCCTAAATTCCTGGTCCCAGTGCTACCTTGGACTTACCCATACTAATGTAATGTATCATTACCTACATTCCTGGTCCCAGTGCTACCATGGACCCACCCATACTAATGTAATGTATCATGGCCTAAATTCCTGGTCCCAGTGCTACCATGGACCCACTCATACTAATGTAATGTACCATGGCCTACATTCCTGGTCCCAGTGGCTACCATGGACCCACCCATCATAATGTAATGTATCATGGCCTACATTCCTGGTCCAAGTGCTACCATGGACCCACCCATACTAATGTAATATATCATGGCCCTACATTCCTGGTCCCAGTGCTACCATGGACCCAGCCATACTAATGTAATGTATCATGGCCTACATTCCTGGTCCCAGTGCTACCATGGACCCACCCATACTAATGTAATGTATCATGGCCTACATTCCTGGTCCCAGTGCTACCATGGACCCACCCATACTAATGTAATGTATCATGGCCTACATTCCTGGTCCCAGTGCTACCATGGACCCACCCATACTAATGTAATGTATCATGGCCCTACATTCCTGGTCCCAGTGCTACCATGGACCAAGCCATACTAATGTAATGTATCATGGCCTACATTCCTGGTCCCAGTGCTACCATGGACCCACCCATACTAATGTAATGTATCATGGCCTACATTCCTGGTCCCAGTGCTACCATGGACCCACCCATACTAATGTAATATATCATGGCCTACATTCCTGGTCCCAGTGCTACCATGGACCCACCCATACTAATGTAATGTATCATGGCCTACATTCCTGGTCCCAGTGCTACCATGAACCCACCCATACTAATGTATCATGTTCTGACACCTCTGCAACACACCCTCATAGATTGAAGCTGGTCAGTATTGCACGTTCGCTGTGGCTGCCGATGGAAGTGTCCGCTCGTGCGGGAAAGGAAGTTATGGGAGACTTGGACTCGGGGATTCAAACAACCAGTCTAGTTTGAAGATGATCATATTTGAACCCATGCAATCTATACAGAAGGTTTCATCTTCCAAAGGTATCATATCTGGGGACACCAGGTGCTCACAGTCGGGTTACATGAGTGATAAATGATATTGATGCAACTTCTGTTTTAGTTTTACTGCATTAATCTACTGGGTTCAAGCAATTTCCACCTTGTGCATTATCCAAGGACATAACCAACAAGCTATTGGGTGGTTTGGATCCCACAACCCATCGACCTGCAGACGCGCTTTATATAGACCAGGGGTTCTTAAACGTGAAAGCTTCTAAAGGGGGGCGCGAGCATGACAGTGACATATTTATGTGAAAGTGGATTTTCGGCACTTGTGAGTATAAAGACATAATGTCGTAATAAACTGGAATGCGAAGCAGATCTTCGATGTTCAATGTCTTCAACAAAGCCTCGAGCATGAATCACAAATCTCAAGGGGGCCGCGACTGAAAAAGTTTAAGAACCTCTGATATAGACCAACCTTAAAACGTTGTTTCATCAGGTTCGGATGGCCACACGCTGGCGCTAAGTAAGGATGGTCGGTGCTTCTCATGGGGGGACGGGGATTATGGGAAACTCGGTCATGGATCCAGTCTCACCCACAAAACACCACAAATCATCGACGGACCTCTTGCACGAAGGGTAACCTTTATATAAATTACTTGGTCCCTGTAGTGTCCACACAATGAATGAAATGTAAAAACCGAATGTTACTTGCCACATATTTTTGTCAGGCTGAGTTTCAAGCCCTCTAAGGGCCTGTCCCCAAGACGTTTTTTTTATATAATTCTGTATATGAAACGGTCACGCTAACCATTCGGCCACGCATGCTGTATATGAATCGGTCGCGCTAACCATTCAGCCACACTATAATATAGTTCTATTTGCCACAGCTTGTTTAACTTTACTCTGTTCACATTGCAACCAATGTTCATTCAATATCACCGCCTCTTTTATTGCAGATTGTGGTTTGCGTGTCAGCAGGATACCGGCACTCAGCGTGCGTCACGCAAGATGGACAACTCTT
>CH003174.1:2359-33607 GCA_000149265.1 Ciona savignyi
CGTATGCCCACTTACGTGCTAAAACCAAGTTCCTTCTTATAACACCATAGCACCGAAGGTCGAGCCTTTACTTGAGCTTTCGACAGCATATGATGAAGAATGACCACTTGATTGCGACATTTATCACCCACAATGAAAAACATGGTTCTGTGCTTGGTGGCCACTCCATTTTCAATGAGAACCCGAATCCTGTTATCAACTTTTTTACGCATTTTGTTGTTCAATTCTTATTTATTATCGCATAGACTACCTGTGCAAGAAAGTGGTTAGTAGAGAATTATGCGATCGTGCTACTTAGGAGACACAAGTCCCAATAAGTTAGATAGGAAATGTGTAGGAAAAACTTAGACTGGCTATACAAGGGTTTTTGTTTAATTGTGACTATATTAATAGCAAGAAGTGTGATGTACGTACTCTTATGTAGTAATCGCCTTTTAGCCAAAGGGTGGCAGGTATGAAACGGGTCAATAGCTAGTCAGTCAGGTTTTTAGCAAGAAACTTAGAGAACTTTCGGTACCTCTAAATACTACAGAATCACTTGGATTCGTAATTACAAAAGCATTGGAGAAAACTTCTCTCACTAAAATATATGTTATGATATTAATGTTAGGGTTGGGGTTAAAGTTAGTTTTGGGGTTGAGATTAGTGTTTGGGACAGGGGTAGAATTAATTTTTATAGCAATCTAAGCGCTCCAAGCGATCCTGTAGAATTTAAAAGGCATCCGAGGACTTTGCCTGAACCCATTAGATCGATGGGTTGTACCGAATTAAAGAAACAGCTCTACTGTGTACAACATACTACCAGCGTGTTACGGACCCTTGCGTTTTCCCATTCACAGGGGTAAACATGAATATATTATCCTATTCTATCCGATGCACCGTTTGGCCAGTATGGAAAGTACGGCAGCTGTACACTCGAGTTTTTTTTCCCCTGCGTCTTTGCACACTTGAGTAATTTCACACGCTCGTGAGCTGGCAGCACAAACATTGTGTAATTTCCAACAAACATGTAAACCTACCTCTGGACTTCGGGTAATTTACTGCCATTATGTTTTTTGTTATCAAGATAGATATGTTAGCTGACGGATACGATAGATTTAAGATAGAATAATATGTTTGTTTAAGTTTTTACAACATAGTAATAAAAAGAAAATTGTGTAAAAAAAAACACTGCACACTTAAATATTTCTTGCGTGCACACTCGAGATCTCTGCAAAAAGTACGTACTTTCCATACTGGCCGTTTGGGGATTACGCTGCATAAGGTTGGATACTCATGTTTATCCCTATGAATAGAAAAACTAAGGGGGTTAAACACGGGGGTAATCGTCAGATCACCTCGTGCACAACGTCGGGTTGTCGCCTTGTCGCCTGTCGGAGATATTGCAGTGTGAAACCCATTAATACGCTGGGTTTCTTGACCAAGGAGTAAACTAAAATGTCGGTTTAGAATCCTGTCTAATATTTATGCAACCTATAGCTTGTACTGTAGTTAGAAATGGATTTAACACCCTTACGTTACACCCTTACGTTGTTAGTATTTAGAACTCTGATAATTTGTAAACATAACCACGTGGGTTTGCGTTAATATATTTCTATCTTAATAAGATTCCACATAAATATAGTATGTAAGCACGATTCGTGCTGTTCCGTAAATACCATGTACGGTCGTATGGCCGAATGGTTAAAGCGACCGACACTTATACAGATTTCAATGGCATAGGTTCGAAGCCTATCCTAGGTTCAAAACCTAGCCCGAAAAAATGCATGGAATAAAACGTCCACTGTTCAATAATAATGATAACTAAAGAGTGTCAACCACGTGTGTAGCCACCACTTTAAAAATTTTGTTTGCTATGTGTTTTGAAGCAGGGTCCATATTCACAATTTGTGCACTGAGTATGTAGTTTGTTTCTGCAAGCATAAAAGCATTGTCCGGCCCGGTGGTGTAGCGGTTAAGTGCGTCGACTTTCAATTGAAAGGTTGCAGGTGCGAAACTGGTCGCTAGCTAGTCGGTTGTGTCCTTAGGCAAGGCACTTTACGGACATTGCCTGAACCCAGCGGATTAATGGGTTCTACCAAATTGAAGGAACGTGTCTATCATATACAACATACTGCAATAGCTCCGTTAACCCGACGATGGGCGCGAGGTGATCTGACGATTGCCCGTGTGATAACCCCCTAGGTTTTCCCATTCACGGGGATAAAGATGAATATCCTAAGCATGGGTCCCGGAGGTAACAATCCGATCTTGTTATCCATGTTCATTACACAATATATGTTATTGTCAGATGTGTGCACGTCAGATCCATGTTATTCAACATTTCAGAAAGTTTTAACCGTATTGCCATAATTTAGTTTCTGCAAGCATAAAACCATGGGTCCCATAGTTATCAAACCAAACTTCTTTTCCGTGCGTAGGTAAAAATAATCGTGTTAGATTACCAAACATTTCAACACAAATGCTTTAAGTTATACCCTCTTGTCGGGCGCTGTAGTGAAATAAAGCTAAATTCAAAAACAACCCGATTTAATGTTTTATGGCTTCGGGGAATTCCCCTGGATTGAGTAGATATATTCCCGTTTTAACCTATCTGGGTCATGTTATCTAACAATTTTTAAAGTTGTATTCCGATTTGACAAAACCTTGTTGGAGATGTCGGCACATTATGGCTTGCCTGTCATAATCATGATTTAGGAACAAATCCTTTTTAGGGTATTTCCCTAGGTATTATGGGTTCCATTTGAAAAACTGGGACACATATTGTTATGGGTCCCATTTGGAAAAATGGGACACATATTGTTTTTGTCCGTTTATTTTTTTTTTGTCAAACGCTTGACGGACAATTTTGGGTAATATACCCAGGGGAATTCCCCTGAGAGGCAAAAAAACAAAACGGTATTTTTTTAAAAAAAATGTTTTTTTGGACATAGCGCTTAAACCGCTTCTCTAATTTTAATTAGATTTGGTAAAAGGTAAGTGCATTAGCCACTGATATAACACTTAAAAGAATTAAGAAAATCACTTAGGAAAATACCCTAAAATGAGATTTTGTTTTTAAATCATGATTGTGACAGGCATGGCTTGTGGCTCCGACATCTACGAGAAGGGGTGATTGAATCGCACAAAAACTTTGTCATTTGTTAGACAACATGGCCTAGATATGCAGAAACCAAACTTTTAGGTAATATACCTAGGGGAATTCCCCTGGAAGGTAAAAAAACCAAAACCTTATTTTTTTTAAATAATTAGCTTTTTTTTGCACATAGCGCTTAAACGGCTACCCCAATTTAAATTCGATTTGATTGAAAGGAAGTGCAATAGCCATTGATATAACACTTAAAAGAACAAAAAAATTACCTAGGGAAATACCCTAAAAAATAAGATTTTGTTGTCAAATCATGATTGTGACAGGCATGCCATGTCGGCCCGACATCGATCAGAAGGGAATAATGAAATCGCAATGAGACTTTGTTATTTTTTTGACAACATGATCTAGATATGCAGAAGCCAAAGTTTTGGGTGATGAATCCATGGGAATTCCCCTGGCACGTTAAAAACCAAAACGGTATTTTTTTCTAAAACATTAGCTCTTTTGCGCCTAGCTCTTGAACGGTAGCTCCAATTTAAATCATATTTGGTAAGTGTTAGATCATTAAACACTCTATGCCAATTAAAAGAATAAAAACTGTTTATTCGGGTAATTCCCTTAAAAGCGAAGATATGTTTCTGAATTAAGATTGTGACAGACATGCCATATCGTACAGACATCTCTAACAAGGAGATCGACAAATCAGATTAAATCTTTAAGAATTGTTATATAACACAACCCACATATGTAAAAACAAAAAATTATGCCTGTCATGTCTGTCCCATTAGAAACTTATCTACTAAACTCGGTAATTCTCTCAAACCACGAAAAACTAAATCGGGCTGTTTTGGGAATTTAGCTTCATTACAGTACAGCGCTTAAAAAAGCTTTAATTTAAAACATTGGTGGTGAAATGTTCGTAAATTTAGGACGTTTATTCTTTATTTACCTACACATGGAAAAGATGTTTGGTTTGATAACTATATGGGACCCATGCGTCTATGCTTGCAGAACAAACTACATACTTAGTGTATATACTACAAAATGTGGTTAGGGGCCCTGTAGCATGAATATATAGCATACAATAAGTATTTTACAAATAGTGGTAGTTAAACACGTGGTTGACACTTTCTAGTTACTTCAGTAGGTATAAAGCGCGGTTAGGTTATTTTCATCTTTTTAAAAGCGTATTGTAATATTTATAAATAAACTTGCAAGCCTTATTTAAAGACGAACTATAGTTTTATTGTCATCAAGAAATGCAATTTAATCTGTTAAAGACGTTCAGTTTAGATTTTGGGAATTCCCCAAGTTTAGTAACGATAGCCTACTATAGACCCGTTATTATCGATACATTTTTTTTTACAAATATCATTGCATAGTTATACGCATCTAAAGGAATTATTTTTATAAAATAATTGTAAAGACTCGAAAATGGTGCGACCTACTTACACCGATTCCTAAACACTCGACATGGCAAGATTAAAGCATACCGAATTAATAAACAGTCTATAAACGCGCTTGATTTGCGCACTCCATAATCCAGCATTTTACTGATGGGATTTGATTGACAGTTTCTTTATTTGTGAGTTGTGCGGTTTTCTTTTACAAATTTCTTTACTTGTACCATTTTTTTTATAACCAGCTTACCAACTGCTTTCGCATAGCTCAATAATAATTTAGTAATCAGTATATATGTGGTGTCCGTAGAAGAATCAGTAGAGAAAGAAAGAAAAAACTAGGTTTCTGCAATTGTTTACAGTTATTACAATAATAATGCTGTATTGTGTCATTGCATATGAAAAAAACAAAAAATAGAAAAGTGACGTAAAAGTAAACGATTTTTTTGCTTTGCATAAAATTATTAATTATAGCTAAGAAAAAAGAAATAAGGCCAAACGATAAAATATTCACAATAACGTTAAATAAAGAAAATCAGATAGCTAATTCGAAATTAACAATCAACTCAAATGAATGCATAAGAGAGCGATATATATTTAGTGATAGTATGCATAAAGGAAAACACAGGTCAAAGTTATACCTACCCTACTTGTGCTTTACGCCATATATAACTTGGAACCAAAAATCCCATGTGTTTTAGACCTTAACTCCCATCGAAAATAAACACTATTTGTATTAAAATTTGTAAGTAAGAGCAGAACAGCTATATGCATGCTGTTGCCTGTCAACCTTTGTATTACCGATAAAAATACAGGAGATCATGTCCTACCGGTTAGTCTGGTGGTATAGTGCCATGCCTTTCAACCGAATGGTTGCAGGTACGAAACTGGTCGCTAGCTAGTCGGTTGTGTCCCTGGGCAAGACACTTTACGGACATTGCCTGATCCCAGCGGAATAGTGGGTTCTACCAAATTGAAGGAATGTATATATCAGATACAACACACTGCAATAGCTCCGGTAACCCGACGTTGGGCGCGAGGTAATCTGACGATTGCCCGTGTAACCTGAATATCCTATTCTATCCTATACTACGAAATTCAACCAAAATATTGTTATATTAACTAATATCATGACATTTTGAAAACAATTTATTGCCGTAAACATGAAACCGTATTTAAAAAAGGCAACATTAGAAAAAAGTATACAGTTTTGCTACTTGCACCTAAATTAATACAAACATTTCATGACATTGGAAAAGTATGAGATAATTGTATACTATGTAAAACTATTTCCCGTAGCTGCGTTGTAAGACGGCGGGGGAGGATCGTTTTCAGTTACAGATTTGTCTAAATTCGAGGACGTATTGACTGTTAAGTAATGTGGTGGTGTCGTATCTTCATTTAACGTCATAATTGCGTCATATTCAGGTGGGTCTGGATCGAAAGACATTGGAATCGGTGATCCCAGAGGCTGCGAAGAGGTCTGTTCTGGTAGTGGCTGCTGTTCGTTTCTCGTTTCGTTATTTGTTGGAACTGCTGAAAAGAAGCTGTAAAGAATCACAGAACCTAAATAAGTTAATGTGATATTTTGAAGCCGTTAAATTGTAAGGTTATGCCAGTATGTAGGCATATTTGTCCGGCCGATTAGCCTGTCGGTTAAGTGCGTCGCCTTTCAATCGAAAGGTTACAGGTGTGAAACTGGTCGCTAGCTAGTCGGTTGTGTCCAAGGGCAAGGCACCTTACGAACATTGCCTGAACTCAGCGGATTAATGGGTTCTACTAAATTGAAGGAACGTGTAAATCATACACAACACAGCACTGCAATAGCTCCGGTAAGCCAACGGTGGGCGCGAGGTGATCTGACGATTGCCCGTGTGTTAACCCCTTTGTTTTTTTCCAATCACGGGGATAAACATGAATACCCTATCCTAAAAGAGTCAGATGACAAGAAAAACCCAATAGTGATCACAAGGGAAATTGTTAGATTACTTATTGCATGCCGTTTGATTGCTGGTTCTTTTGCAGTGTAATAATAAACGTATGATTAAACGTTTTCATCATGTGACTATTTCGTTCGATCCTACAATCATGTGACTGACCGCACATACCGGAGCTTTAATCGTTGGACTAATCGACCGAAGACGTTATTTTCGACAATTTGATTAAATCTGACACCAAACTGTAAAACTACACTACTTTAACACATCTCTGTTTAAAGTTGGCAAACAAATCAATTAACTTTGTATACCAATTGGAGCGACGGGTCTTCTTTGCGCAGTAGTGCGGTTCCTTCTCGTCCTATATATAGACACCAGAATGATGGCGCCCACAATTCCAAACCCCCACCAGTATTGAAATCCACCACCAACTGAGCTAAATATAAAAACACAATTATAAAAAACGTTGCGAAATTTAACCATGTTTGGACAATTGGGTGAACTTTTCAACAACTGTAGTCATAGCCTGGTGTAGGTCAGAAACACGACAATGGTTAAAACACGCTGTCCATTGTTAAACTACTACCTGCCCACAGTCGGTTTGAGCCGTTTACTTCGGTTTAATTGTTTAAAAATAAGGTAGGTCGCCTACCTATCTTCTTTTCCCACTGTAGTTGTAGTTGTGCCTGTAGGAAAAGTGCTTACATTTTGATAAGGTGTTGAATTATATACAGCCATAAATTAATTTCTACTGCCTACGGAATTGGATAATGTACTTTTTTTTATAAATCACTATAGATTGCTAATTGTTTGCTTTCACACACATAGTTTAACCATCTGCTACATCAAATATGGGTTATTGCGACATTCGCGTCCTGCTTTCCATCTATTTAAAAACAACGCCAAAATTAAATACGTATACGAACGCATGTTTAGGCTACCATACTAAGGAACAAGTCCACAATTCATTTTATTCTTTGCAAAAGTTTAAGTTTCTTATAGTTCAATGTAAACTGACTTTGACTATCCAATTAACAGTCGTTTCTAATTTGTTAAAGAATTGTCTAATTCCGATAAATTGTCTAATTCGCCCCTTTGATTATTCCTTATGTTGACGTCCATATTTTAGCCTTAAAACGGATTAACACTTTTACTGGTACCCATTTAAGAATACCTAAAAACAAAATCTTAAAATAGCGTTCGTGACTGTAATACCTTACAAAGAATTAAAATAAAACTACTATCACCTCTCGAAAATCGTTGATCAGGCTTATACACAGCCTATATTACTAAGCTGATATGTGATGTCATAGATATGCCTACATTACATAATAATTTGAGCTGCAGTTAAAATGTGAGGCGAATGAATCATGCCCGTGTCTAATGTAACATTATTACTCAGCACGTCATGTGAGTGGTGTCTGTCTAAAAACACTGTGGTTGCCATATCACGTTTTGTGACTGCATCATTTGCATCATTTTTATGTAACCATACCGTTGAGCTTGTATTATGGTGGTGCTAATTTTTTTTAACTGATCTGTAATTGTCTCCACCCCTTTGTGCGCCGGGTATTAGGCCTAGGTAGCAAGTAGTTGAGCAAAGCGCCTAGTTCGACAACATATACCAACCCTGCAACCATTAAATCCTAAACTTCACACCAGTACACACATGCAATATGTTTCTGAAGTATTCGAAATGAGCTGAAAAGCATAATAAACTAATCAAATTTACAATGATGGGTGTATTATTTACATTAACCGCAACTTAAGTTTCCCACATACGCACGACCCGGAGATTTCAATTGAATTTATTGAAAGATTGCATAGTCGATCTACCTTTAAAGGTGGGTGAGACAACGGTCATTTTACAGCGTGGGTGTTCGGCTAAATTGCACCGTTTTATCGCTGACTGCAATATCGTGCTTATGGAACTATAGATGACGTATAACCAATTAATAGAGCTTCATGTCTGACCGGATCTAACGAGTGGTACACTTTAAGTCATAATATTTAAGTGTTTTTTCAAGTAACAGTGGTTGTTATTATTAGTTTGTTTGGCTGGAAGCAGCTTGTAGGAGGCTGCGCATCGGTGCGCCGTTTAACTGTGAAGTTTTGTTTTAGTAAAGAAAACTTTCTGGAAATAAAGGTTTTCATTGTGCATCTCCTTGATGTGAACTTAAAGCGTTTTGGGTTCAGGTTGCCAATCCAAGCTTTACTTTTAAATATAAAAAATCCAAGGCTTTCTGTGGCAGGATTTTTAGGGACAGCCCTTATGTGATGTCAGTTTGCATTGGCGAGATAAGGAAAACAATTGGTTCAACGCCTTCCGACGTGTTACAAACATTATATAGCAGCCAATTTGTGTCAGCAATCCGGTTTCTGTGCCAAGCATGTGTTTTTACCTATTAGTAACGAAAGCCGTGCTTTATAACGCGTCAGACGGGTTAGTCTGGTGGTTTAGTGCTTCGCCTTTCAGCCGGTACGAAACTGGTCGCTAGCTAGTCGGTTTTGTCATTGGGCAAGAATTATGATATATTTGAATTGGAAGATTGTGCAAACGTGACAAAGTTTGCAAAATACAGGTAAGAACATTACAAAATTACAGTTACTCCAATAATATAATTTATATAAACAGCTCCTTTTCCATCGGCTCTGCTCAAGAAAATTATGCTATGAAAGTGACAGGTTACTCTGGGAATGCAGGTAAATATGTAAACAGCTGAGGGTTGGAAATACTTAATCGTTTTTATACGTCATTTCCGTAGGCGATTCGCTTTCATATCACAACAAACGACCCTTTAGCACCAAGGACGTGGACAACGATTCCTACTCTGGTAAATGCGCCATCACACACCATGGAGCTTGGTGGTATGGTAGTTGTCGCCATTCCAATTTAAACGGGGAGTACTTGAAGTGCCACATCACATCAGACCGAGCTACATGTTGGTTTACTTTTCACGGTCACAAATACTCTATGAAGTTTATCGAGATGAAGTTCAGGACAAAGACGGAGATCTAGTAATAAGATTCAACCCCACTTCTATCTATTCGTAGAATAATCCACAACCTAATTCTCGCAGATATCCTACCTAAGGCGATTGAATTTTACATTTGTTTTTGTAGTAAAATGTTGTCGGTTTTCACATGAATTCAATCTCTTTATATGCTATGCCTGTCATACTCTCACAATGTAAATATTTAATTAATGCAAAGTGCATCATGTCTGTTGCCGAACAGTTAATACGACAGACTGTACAAGGGAACTAAATATCCAAAATATTTTCATGAGCTATGAAATATAATAAAACTTGAAAAAATTTCTCGTTTGTCATATACAATACATACTCCATTTTTTTTAATTTTTTTTACCGAGCCGAGTTTCGAACCAATAATGGGCTCGTCACCAGGACCATTTTTTTGTTTAAGAGTTGGTATATGTATTGGTCGGGTTAACCATTCGGCCACACGACCGTTTAATACGTACCGCATAATGTTGTTATCATATAAGTCCCCCTCATACGTTGTAAATCCGCTTTTACATGACCGCAGGCTTTTACGTAACTTCCTTTTTTTCTTACCACACCATGATGTCTTTTGTTATTGAACTTGAAATTAATAGAGTTTAGAATCGCGGCTCTGGCACTATTAGGCTAAGAAAAGTCTGGACTTGGACAATTTTGGTGTGTATTACGTCGTGCCCGCATATACTGAATTATTCATCATATGTGTGTTTTGTCATGGTCGCATATAATCAGGAATAAAATTAACATTCCGTGACGGATTACGGATTGTCGGAGTCATATTGGACTTTTAGCTATATGAAATCTTGAAGTCAAATCAAGTGCCAGGCATAGGCACGAATATAAACGTTGTGAATTTCTACAAGATTATTATTTTGCATTAGATTTAACATCTTAGTTATAACAACATTTTCATTTTAACCAATTGTTTATTACATAATTTAGTGATACTTGTTAAATTAAAACTCGATTCCTGTTCTACTGTATATCAGAAATAAAGCTTTTGGTAGGTATTATTGCATTATTCTATCCATATCACAATGGGTGGTTAATGTGAATAAACGCTCTTAATGCTCACCCAATAACCTATCTAACTTCACATAAAACTAAACACCGGTGGTAACAAATTCTTCGCACATTTCTAGCTGTGCTGTTCGGATCATTTCAAGCTGAGCAGCTCGCTATAAATTATTTTATAACAAATTAAATTAAAGCTTCTTTTTAAGCGCTGTAGTTACGTGAAGCTAAATTCCAAAACAGCCCGATTTAGTTTTTCATGTTGTTGGGGAATTTCCTATAAGGGAATCCCCTTAGTAAATGTTTTCTTTCTTTTAATTGGCACAGAGTGGTTAACGGTCCAACCTTTTAGCAAATCTGATTCAAATTGGAGAAGCCGTTCAAGATATGCCAAAAAAGCAATTTTTTTGAAAAAAAATACCGTTTTGGTTTTTAACGTCAATGAAATCCAAAACTAATGCACTTACAGTCCAACAAATCGGATTTAAATCAGAGCAGCCGTTCAAGCGCTATACACAAAAATGCTATATTTAAAAAAATACCGTTTTGGATTTCAACGTCCCAGGGGGAATTCCCTGAATTTATTACCCAAAATTTTGGTTTCTGCATATCTAGACCATGTTGTCTAACAAATGTTAAATTTTTATTGCGATTCCATTACTCCTTTTGGTAGATGTCGAGCGACATGGCTTGATTGTCATAATCATGATTTGAGAACAAAATCTTATTTGTTTGGGGTATTTCCCTAAGTATTTTTTTTATTTTTTCCAAGTGGTAAATCAGTGACTAATGCACTTACATTCCACCAAATCTAAATTAAATTGGATCAACCGTTTAAGCGCTATACGCCCAGAAAAGCTATTTTTTAGAAAAACATACAGTTTTGGTTTTTAACGTCTCAGGGAAATTCCCCTGAATTTATCACCCAAAATTTAGGTTTTCGCATATCTAGACCATGTTGTCCAACAAATCACCAAGTTTTATTAAATTTTATTATATCTTGAGTAGATGTCGGTGCGACATGTCATGTCTATCAAGCGTTTGACGAAAAAAAACGGGAAAAACGGACAAAAACAATACGTGTCCCATTTTTTTAATTGGGACCTATTACAATTCTTCTGAACATCCCGATTTAACAACATGATAACGTAATTGAAAAGCCTTTACCGCCAAAATGTGGTGTAAAAAAAGTATCCGTTGAGAGTTGTGGGCGCGCGAACCTAGTAAGAAAATGTTTATTCGTTTACGGACGTTGACTTGGCTCTGGTTCTCGGCGTATTTTAAAATAAAACCATATTTTATTATTTTTACGTTTTTGTGCACTTTTGTTGGCTTGCGTTTGGATGCGCGAATTAAGTGAAAAAAATGCTTTCAAATTGACATACCGACTACTATAGACCTACATTGCTGTAACTCAAAAACTAAAATAATTCAAGGAAATTTAGTTTTGCTGGCGAACATTTCGCCATCGCATTTATTCTTCATGGTCAAGGTTTACGACATTTGTAAACAAAAGATAGAACGGTAACAAAAAGTAGCAACAGCGCGAATCCTCCGATAGCGGCGGTCGCAATTGCGGTCCCACTCAATGCGGTGGTGGTATGCGGTGGCTCTGGAAAGGTTATGGTTAGTGGGGATGGAAATATATTCAGCTTTTATACCCGTGAATGGAACAAAGCCGGAAAAGTAATCGTCAGGGTATCGTGTTAGAGGAGGTTATTACACCGGTAAACTATTGTCAGATCAAATCAGTGTCAGATTACCGCTCGCAATAAGGTTACCAGAGCTATTTCAGGTTAACACATTTTCCTTGTATTATTTTCAGAGGGTTCAGGTAGTGTCTGCCAAGTGCCTTATTAGCCATTGTCTGGTTTCGATTGTGAAACCTGCCTGCAGCCCTGACGCTCCTACCGATTAAGCTAGCAGGCAAAATCAATAGGAACCAGGTCAATCAAGACTGTAGAAAGAAAATGTTAACCATGTTAAATGAAACGCACTGCAACTGCTTCGGTAACCAGACGCGCTGGGGGGGCTTATTATTATAATTACCTCGCATAATTACTTACCTGATGAGACTCTCGGTAATTACACAAAGTAAATTTACGTAATTTCCTCACCTTTCGGCACGACGATAACCGAAGCGTTGGGAAACAATTCCGATGACCCGACGCCTAATTCTCCATCAATAACAAAAATAGGTCCGATAAGTACAACACTGGAGTTGTCCGATGCATCCCGGACTAGAAGATCTCTTCTCTTCCTTCTGGAAATGACCGTGTCGTTCGGCACTTGAGCAGAGACACCCCCAGAGACGGCGGATCGAACAAAACCGACGCCAGACGAGCAACGCTGTAATAAATGGGAGTTAAGAACCGGTTTGAACCAGTTTAAGTCGATTATATTTTGGTTTTGGGACAATCAATCAACAAGGACTGCAGCTTTTCAGGTTCAAGCTGAAAGTAATCAGTTTGTTTTGTTTTAGCATATACAACCTACAGCCGATGGAGTCGAGTTTTTATGAAATATGCAAGTGGTTTTTCAGCCCCTTAGTTTAGATTTAAATCCCTTGGCATAAAAATCTAACGATGAAGTCCTCGAAGTGCCACGATAGTGTTTTTTTTATACAAAAAAAACAACTCTTACTGGCGAGCCCATTTCGGGCGACACATAAAGCTTAACCACTATATAGGTTTATTACCTGAAGACTGTTCGGTACAGCAGCCGCTAATTCCCCGTGGATGTAGAAGCTACTACAACCCTTCATCCTTGGTACCCGAAACGAGATACAAACAGAATTGCTTTGACCATTCAGTCCGATGGTGGTGGATAGAACATTCGCGCTGCACCCACCGGTTACAAGGGAAACCCCCTTGGACCCAGGGTTGGACTCACACGACAAGTATAACGATTTGACCAACACTACGTTGTCCTGCAATGTACGGCGGTGTAGCCGAATGGTTAACGCGACCGATACATATATTAATTCTACACAAAAGCAGTCTTGCTGACGAGCCCATCAGGAGTCAAAACTTAGCTTGTTAAAAAAGTTCTGCTAGACAAAAAATAATCGTTTTGTAAATATAGAAACAGCCGATTTGGCTGTAAAATAACTAAAATAATTGCGTCAACCGCGATGGAAATATATAACACAAAGTCCATGACAGTATTGGTTTGGGGTGGAAATATATAACACAAAGTCCATGACAGTATTGGTTTGGGGTTGACCGTTTAGGATTCCTATAATGCTTATTGGTTATCAAGGATAAATAGTGTTGGATTGTGCTTATTTTTTGCCATCAACTTTCAACCTTGTTAATGTTAAAGTGATATTTACCGTTGGAGGGCGCGGCACAGTCAAGGTGAGGTGAATGACCTCTGACACAGTGTAGACGGCGCCAGAGTTGACCGTGAACATGGGTGGACAAGCATTGGGACATGCGTTGCCGACTTTGCACAACTCTACTGTCGCTTGTCGCTGGATGACGCCAGATAGCTGGTTGCGGATGGGGTCGACCCTGTGTGACCGAACAGTTCAAAAATGTGCGTGGCCCAAGGGTGGACACTTGAGATACATATATATCAATTCTATATACAAACTCATTTTTAGAAGTTGTCCTAAGCGATTAAATATAAAACTACATTTCAATTTATTTTAAAGCGCTAATGGCCGAAATTGCAGTGGAGGTAAACCAGAAAATCATTCCATGTCGGTGTTGCTAAGGTGGAGGTATCGAATAAGTTACCTATGCTTACAGGTTACGTCCAAAAGTAAATCGTTTTTGGTGGGTGGTTTCTTTTGCTACCGACTTACAATTTTATATATATTCCACTGGCGTCATAAATTAATTCTCAAAGTACAGCCACATGCCACGGTAGACATGGACGGGAAATGAAAGTGTATTACCGCAAAGGCGGTTAATACCAAGAGCGAACAAAACACCACTCACGCTGGTTGGAGGCTAGTCACGATCGAATACTTCTCGGTGTATGTGCAAGACCACGTGATCACAGGGACCGGGATGTCGAACAACGCCCCGTTCCGATTCAACCAGACTTTGTTGGTGAATACGTTGGAAGAATCGACTCTTGCACGAGGTTGATTCGTGGTTTGGCATGCGGTGAATGGAAGAGGAATGGAGATTGTGTAGAACCCGTTAACCGGAGCTCGAGCTGGGAATAATGAAAGTTACTAAGTTATTATAATAAAACGGGTCTAGTAGTTTTTTGTTTTAAATCCCAAGGACTATATTGTACGCAGCCACAATCGTTTTTTTTCAAAGTCCATATGCTTTTTAAGCACACTATACGATATGCGATCAGCGCCGATTAGTTGAGTTTTATCGTCCAGAATTGAAAAACGCAGTCTTAGAGTCAACTATATTGCTGTGTATATTATAGTATATAATAGACACTTTTCATTGTCCATTATTCTACTGAATTTTGGAAGTATATCTAAGCGTTTTGTCCGAGGACAAAATCTTTTAAAATCCGATACAAAAAGAACTATGCGAGCGGAGGTTATAAGGTACCATTCCTCATCGCTCGGTAAAGATCGGATGGAGTCGTATGAAACGGACGAAGACGTACCTATACACGGACTGTTTGCAGAACTGGTAGGTGCGGAATCGTAACTCGGTCCCATGTAGATGTAGCTCTGTGCAAGTGTCGGGTCGTACTCGCGCACGAATCTGTCTGGGACTCTGATGGTGATGGTGTTGGTACCACACACCAGGTTTGGAGCAGCTGGAAAAGAGAAATCGTCGATAAAACGTTTTTTTTCTAAACTAATTGAATCTGAAATAAAACGATTGTTAAACCAGTCAAGGAATTCTGATAAAGTAGACTAAACGTAGGTCTATTTGAGCAGCTAAAATTGAGTTAAATTACGAAAGTTGTACATTGTAAAAGAGTCTTTGTACATTTCCTTATATTTAAACTCAATATCAGTCTACGTGCTTTTTAAGGAGTCTATTAAAAATAGCGGCAGATTTCTATCCCTAGAAGCTTTTGTAACTTACGAATATTGCAAGTCTTCCCGAGGTATCCGGCAGTGCTGGAGCAGTAGTATCCACTGGCATGTCTACACGATGGGACGCAGGTGCAATCTCCCTGGCAGGGGTTCGGGTTGCACGCAGCGGCCGCATTGGAAGGTTGCGAGTTCGATACCAACGGTCGGCAGTAACCGGCAGAATCACAGTAATACCCAGGAATACATTCTTTACCAGGGTAGCAAGCCGTCTGCGCCGAAGTACGATGGCTGATCGCTAAAGTGCTGGATGATGTAGAATAAAAATGAATGTTAAAGAGGAATGGTACCATTGAGATAAATATAGCAGTAGCATAAATGCATGATTTATAAGTTTTGGCCTTATCCAAATCTAAACCGTGATAATGAAAATTAATTCAGAACCAGATTTTGCAAATTTTTATTACATGAATGATTTAATAGTTTTGTTTAGTTGATCTTAACCGAGCGGTATGGTAAATCGAACCTCGGGGAAAATAACATTTTTATCTTTAGTAAAGTGGAGTTAAAACATCAGAATTATATAAAAAACGGTTTTAAGCACGATATTTTTGTCTTTAGAATACCAATTATTCACATTACATTGATAAATTACTCGGTTATATTGGGGCGAGTATATGGTGATGACATACAACCATTAGTCTGTTGGATTATATTACTATATTGTACAAAATCGCAGGATCAAAGTGAAAATAACTATGAGGATTCGCTTTTCACTCTACTAGCCACCACCAGTTTACTGCTATTTTCCGGTAAATCAAAATGCTAAAAAGACCACTGGTTGACTTACCACAAAATGATTAAACGGAACATATTTCCAATGGAACTTTCAAACACAGAAGAACAGGAACGTCGATAAAACACAACTGACACCGACTTGAAACAAATCAGAACTATGAATGACGAAAACTTTTAGAAGTAATGATTTTAAATTACTTGGAATTCAAGCATTCCAACGAAATCCGAAGGTTTGGGAATTTTATTTACACAACGGTTCAATCAATGTCACCGTAAGAATTGATCAGTTAGAAATTCGTTCAATAAATAAAAATTGAAACGTACACTGAAGGCAAGTGTTTAGTAGTAAAAATCAACATTATTTTTTTAAATTTTTATGTATTTTAGTAATATTATATTTATTCAAAAAATACCTCACTTTTATACCAAAAATGTGTATTTAACCTGGCCTCTGAGCGTTGCGACGAGTCAATCGCTGTGAAAATCTCAAGTAATCAAACGTGAAATCGGCGCTTGTAGTAATTACGTCGAACACGTGGCAACAAATTTGACTTCATCTATTAGTTACCTTCTCTGTTCCAAAGTTCCTTATTTCTTGTCACTACTGGTTTAACTTCGTTTGTCGTTTTCAAGATGAAGTTTCCTATTGTTTTGAGGTAAGACATTAAATTCGTGTTAACATATTTGTTAAGATATATTGCTCCGTGAATCTGACCCCGATATGGCATTAACTAATATATTGAGTTATAAACTATGCTTTAGTAACTGCCGTGTTTCATATATACTTAAAAGTTTTTAGATTTTTTCTAATTTCATGACCTGCTTTAGTATAGTTTTTTAGTCCTTAACGTTCCTTTAATAATCTTATTTTTTTATTTTCACAAAATTAAAAGTATATTTAATTAGTTTAAAGAATGATCTTAATGTAAGCGAATGAATACTTTGAATAACTTTAAATTCAAGGTTACTGTAACTGTGGTGGTGTAACATAAAAAGAAAGATGCATTGATTTTTTCTACTGTGTTTATTGTTATTTGCGAACATAAAAAGAGAAACATAAAATATTTTATTTTCAGTTTCTGTTTCTCGTTATTACGTTGGGCTCAGGCATCCTGCAGTAACAGCTTTCAATGCCCGCTTTACAACACTTGTGTCGGTGGTTCTTGCGTGCGAGATGGATCCACTGGGGGCGCTGTAAATCCGGTCCAATTCCCTGTCGGGGCCTGCACAACCGACAACCAATGTTCGGCCAACCAGCGCTGCAGTGGTGGGATGTGCATCTTCAACACATTGCCCTCGAATTCCTTTATAACGAGCTCATCGGTTTGTTCGCCCAACCCTTGTCAGAACACCTGTTCTTGTGTTCCGTCCGCTATACACGAAGAGGGTTACTACTGCACAAGTAACTTGTCTCTATTGGGAAAGCGTTGTACGATCGGTAAGTCGTTGTCGCACCTGGTTCAAACCGATAGATTAGCCTGGTAGTTAGTGTGTCACCTTTCGCCCGAAGGGTTGCAGGTACGAAATTGGTAAATAGTTGTAAAAAAAAATAATGGCCCATTTTAGAAACGTTTATTTGCACTAACCGCGCTACACCATAGCGGTTGGAGATATAATAAAATAAACCAGCACTCCAGTGCGGTTACCTTCATTATATTAATGTTAAACGACACCATTCTGCAGATGCTCCGAGTGTATCCTGCGGGGGAACTCAAATCAGCGTGAAAGTATCCCCCGAGATGTTACGAGAATATAACATGGGGTTGGGCAACGGTCATATTTACTTAGGGACAATCCCTCCTAACCAGGTCGGGAATGACCCCTCGACTACATTGGGTAACTGTGCAGGTAAGAACCAATAATTTGGAATCTTTTTTTGTTAAATTAGCTTTTAGTGTTGCAAGCGGTCAAGTTCTTAAAGGATAAGGCTTAGTTGAAGATAACGCACGTCTGCTTCGTTTTTTAGACCACAATCTCTTACGGTCATGCTCGCCCCCCTTGTTAAGTTTTCACGTCCCCCAGTTTATCCCTGCTCTAGCATAAATGACATCCCTCATTGGCAGACAAGACTGGCATTCTCGCTAATTCTCATAATCCCTGCATAGCATCCCCCACTTCCGACGGAGGTTTCACCATCACCCTTCCCCTCCCATTCACTGCGTGTGGGACCAGAGTTGCTTCGAGCTCCGGTGGACAAAACGGGGCGGAGGTGTTCAGCAACGAGGTGTGGTTGAACACGAACGGAGTTCTATTCGACGTTCCAATCCCGATTTTCCGCTGGTCTTGTTCCTACGATTCAAACTACAAAGTGGTGACGAGTTTATCACCAGCGTGAGTACTTTTTTTAATCAGTCAGTCCAAACGCACGGTTGCAAGTGTAATTTTAAGCGATTTTTGTCCTGTTTAGCCCAATGGCAACCTGTGCAATCCTTATAGTTACAATAACTTCCTACAATAATTTAATGATATCCGTTAAAACCGGACGTTTTAAGGCGTCACATAGGCCAGCGAACATGGATAAGCTTGATTGATCCAAGATTAAATTTACTTCGAGAGCTTTCTTGCGTGGTCAAGGATTTAATTATATTACTTATAAAGGGTGGAACCGTTGAGGGTGGCTAAAACCGGGGTCCGACTTATCCAAGCCAGCGTCGAGCTTTGCAAGATAGCGTCAGCATGTCCGAACGCCTGCCCTCCACTTTATAATGTGAACCAGGGCGCCGTATACACTGTGTCAGAGACCATTCACGTCACCATCTCTGCGTCGTATAGCAACAATGCTGTAAGTGGGCAGAACTTTAAAAGGGGGTTTCGCATTTCGGTAATGATTTGGGTTTGGACCAATTCTAGATTTTTTTAACAAAAAAACAGCAACTAAGCTTTTTTCAAATTTGGAACAATGCTGTAGGTGAGAAACCCTTCACTAACTATAAGGGTTGAGCGTTGTTGTGTGTTTAGGCAACGCACTTAACGGACATTGCCTGAATTCAGAAAAGTCTTTATCCTACACAGCACATTGCAATAGCTGCGGTAACCCGATGGTGGAAGCAAAGTACTGTGACGTTTATCCCTTGGTTTTCACAGAAACACTACAAATTTCAAATTAATTAGTGATGTTGCTAAATCCAACTATTTTCCTTAATAGGCCACTGCCGGTCCGGTTTACCTCCAGCAACTGTACCTCTCGTGCAGTAGTCAGCCTGGTAGCGTGGACGTTGCGCTGGTCACTAATGGTTGCACCACCAGTGTCCTTTCGACCACCATCAGTATGAACGGAGTATCAAACGTTGTCTGCGTGTCGTTCCGAGTGCCCCGTATGTTGGCGTGCTCTTCATTCTACGTGCACGGGATGTTGGCGTCCGGCTCTGCACGCCCTGTAAGCTTTCCACATTGATATAGGGTTAAAGTCTTGTTTGTTGGGCTTGACTCAGTCGGTAAAAATCAACAGCCAAGGTTCAAAACCAGCGGACGGCTAGAAAATCACTTAGTTTGCAGACGTTGCCTTTGGACAGACGATTAATTGGGGTAGAATTTAACAATTCTTTTAAACTATCCAATTTTACAGTTACCATGGATTGGGCTCTCGTGCCACAACTTGATTGCAGAAACACTTTTCCAACGTATTATTCGCTCAAAGTAAATTTTATCCTTAATTGCAGGCTTGCCCTGGTGATTTTGTGCGCTCTGCATTAACGAATGTGGATGCGGAATCTGAATCTGAACCCGAATTGGAACCGAGCGAAGGCCTCGACGTTGAAACTGAACCAGGCGCCAGAAAGCGTCGTTCAGTTCGTGCAGTGCGAATCCTCAATCCCGCCAACGCAACCAACGTCATCCATATCGGTCCGATTGTCGTTATACCGAGTTCTCCTGGCAAACCGTATACGGAGATTCTCTCCAGTGTAAACAAGAGGACCAAATTTCCAAAGATACCCGTTTTACGCCAACCATCTACAGGTATAAAACAACTTAGCAAAAAGGATAGGATATTCACGTTTATTCCAGCGAATGAAAATACGCAAGGGGCGTTAACACACTAGTAATGGTCAGATTGCCTCGCGCCACCGTGTTACCAGAGCTATTGCAGTGTGTTGTGTATAAATAGTCTGTCGACAAAATACCAATTTACTTGTGTGTGCTATCGTCCAATATTGTGTTTCTTAACCCTATCCCGAAATACTTTTTAGTAATTTTGACAGCTGTCATCTTTTTGTTTTAAACCTTAGTTTTTACATGTCCGCCTGTGCCCTTTTAGTCGCACGTTGCTGGTATTCATTCGAATTTTATTGCCATAATACTTACTATTGCAGAACCGACCACATTTCTTGGACCTTCTCGTCAAACCGTCATTCTAGCCACCTCTATCGTGGGAGGATGTGCCTTATTATTAATTTGTATTACTTTGTACGTATACACTGGCGTTCGTACAGTTCCAAAATAAATATTCTTGTTACTATGTATTTGCCATTCTACGCGCACGGTTATATAGGGGTGGAAACTGGCCACCAGCAAGTTAGTTGCGTCTTTGTGTGGCAGTCGATCAAAGTTTTTGTTTGTGGCTTAAAACTGACCGCGTAGGCCTATTCACATATATATGTTCAACCTTCTGTTACTTGGAAAATTCTGGTGTAAGTAACTGATCTGTTAACCACCTTGGTAAAAACTGAATTTGACAATTCTAATGTTTCTGATTGTACAGTTGTGGTATATATATAATAATAGTGCGGGAACCCAGTGTTTACACTACCCTTAACTTAATAAAGAATTCGTATAATGTGCGGTCGCGGACATGCGTGGTAAAGTTAGAATATCTTTTAGAATAGAAATTGTAATCAATAATTCATAGCAACAGTTCTATAACACTGCTGTAAACAAACCAGCATTGCAACTGTTCGTTCCTCTAGGCCAGGTGATAGACTTACACTTGGACTCAAAAGGTGTCAGCGTTTCCGTTCACACTGCAGTCTCGACTGTTACAGATTCAATGGTGGTGTAAAATTTGGCTCCGATAACCTTGCAGCTGATTACAGTAACCACCAGTTGTCTGTGCGCTCCCGCTGACATTAAAGGCCAATAAATAAAAGAAAAAGGAGCTTACCCGTATAAATGAACTTTGTTTTAGGACTAAATCATAACATAAGATACTTTGCAACTTGATTGGTAAATAGAAGAGATTTTATTAATAAGACCAGATTTCAGTTTTTTTACATTTCTTTGTTTCCTGTATAAGAGTAAAATTTAAATAATATGTAAATGATGAGTTCATAAATAGAAAAAAAAATGACCAACGACCGCGGTTAAAATATGCGTAAGCTGTTTATTGAGATAAGAATAGACAACCAAAGACAAATGCTTATATCGAGAAGTCCATAATAGTTTAGAAGTACATATCGTGCGCGCTTTTTACACCATTATGACGTAACAAATACCCGGATGACAAAATCGTTACAACGATTAAATGTGGAACAGATAAAATTAAATACTCGATTGTGATTGGTCGGTTTAGTCACAAGCGATTTTTTTTTCCTCCTTGATTATCAGAATCGTGGCGCTGACCAGTTGTTCGCTTGTTTGGTCATTTTACTTCAGTATTGGGAGGTTCTTGCAGGCACTACCGTGTTAAAAAATATAGTACTATCGTTAAATAACTACGCCTAGGGCTATTCTACAGATGCAGTAGCGAATTATTGTCTTAAATTTTAGTTTAACCTCTTGTTTTGTTGTTTTAGAAAGTATAGTTTTATTTCTCGAATTTTGTAACTTCAAACCTTTGCACACTTAACCATGGCAGACAAGCTCGATTTATCTTTAGACGACATTATCAAGATCAACAAGAAAACAAAAACCGGAGGGGCTGGTCGAGGGCGTGGAGGCCGTCGTGGCGGAAGAGGCGGCGCTTCTCGCGGTGGCGTGAGCCAAGCTCGCAACAAAAGAGGTACAGGAGACCTTCCAGTGATTTCTATGGCAATGAAAATGGCTTCGAGGCCGATTTGATTTATTTGGAACATTTTTGAACTTTGGTATAAAATGTGGAGGGCACTGTTGGAGTGCTGGAAACTGACGGCTTTGGGCGTTGTGCCCATATCGGCTGTCACTCCACATATGCGCAAAAGTGCAAAGTGTAAGCAGTGTTAGCTCAGATGCGACATTTCGTTGTCTTTGGTACCGGTAGTTTTCACCTTTATCAGTAAATAGAATTGGAAAAGCATCTGAAAAGCTGCTCGTCAGTGAGAAATGTCAAAAATTAAATCGCACCACATCTTGTTTGTTTCTACCGTATTGGAATAGCTTTACTTCATCAGCACTAGTATTTCCGGCGTGCTGAAATGTCGTCGTGAGACGGTGTTTCAGCTTTGTAATTCCCGTCACCGGCTCTCATGAAACCATCGTTTTCCTTCATTGGGCGATCTATTAGGTGGTGGTGGTGGCACACGTGGACGCGGTCGAGGCAGCGCAAGACAACCTTACACAAGAGGAAAAATCCCGGACAGATGGGAACACGACATGTACAAGGGAAAATCTGCAGGCGCTGTGAGGTCGGGTGTGGACACAAGGTCGGTTGTTTAACTCTAAAAGAAGTAAAACTGTTAACTAAAGTGAAAATTATGATAAGGGTAATGTCAAAGCTAGGGTTAAATTCTGGGTTACTTTTGGGATTGGGATTAGTGTTTTAAGTGGGGGTAAAAGTTTCCATTTTTTTTAGGGAGTAGTTATCTTCCTTCTATATTTCCCTCCTAGTGTTTTGCCCCCTTTGTAACTTAGTGTTTAGGCAAAGTGTACAGCTAAATATTGACATTCCCATTTATTTCAGCAGAGGTGGAGGAGTTGGCAAGCTGCTGGTGTCGAATCTAGACTACGCGGTATCTGACAGTGACATAACCGAGCTGTTCTCTGAATTCGGAGCCTTGCGTAAATCTGCCGTTCACTACGACAGAACTGGGAGATCACTTGGTTCTGCCGATGTACATTTCGAAAGAAAAAGCGACGCTTTAAGGGTACAGTAGTGTGGAGTACAGTAGTGCTCTTTATTATCCAGGAACAGGAACAAGGTTAATCATTAGATTCGTTTTAGGCTTTAAAGCAATACAATGAAGTCCCCCTTGATGGAAGGGTCATGCAAATCCGATTTGTTGATGGTGCTTCCCCGACTAAATCTAACGATATGAACGGCCGAATTGGTCAACGTAAACCGACAGGGGCAGCTGGAACTGGCCGTGGTGGACGTAAGTGCATGTTTTGGAATTTTGTAACACAAAAACACCAGCCTTTTAATTGCATACTAAAATATGTAAATATATTTGATTTTGGAGAAATAAAAACCTGGCTTCTCTAAATACTAATATATGATATATTTGGGTCACAAACTGCTTAAGTAGAAAAAGGTTTGTGATTTAGGTTAGCAGTAGTTCTGGGGTTGAGATAAGTGTTTAACTAAGTTTCCCAAGAGTGGTTTTCCTCTTCTGCCGCTTTCCCTCATGTTGCTTGTCAATTTTAACAACAAAATATTATTTTTTTCAGAAAGAAGAGGGGGCTTCAGAGGGCGGGGCAGAGGTAGAGGGGCAGGAAGAACCCCAAAGAAGGAAGTCTCGGCAGAGGAGCTAGATAAACAGCTCGACGATTACATTTCCAAAATGGAGGAGTGAGAGTCACCACACAACGGCAATTTCTTCCCAATTTGTTAATTATCCAAGCCGACTGACAGCTGCTCTTGCAAATGTTGTGAACAAAAACTGTATTCTCGGCGTTACACTTCGTTTTAGCTTTTATGGTGATCGGTTTAGCGTATGGAATGTAGTTCGTGCTGCTGTATTAATGAAGCTGTACCAGTTCAATTAACCCCTCGTGCTTTCGTATTTCGTAAATACAAGCTTTTATTTCCATTTCTAGAATTGGTGTTTACAAGTGTTTTTAAAAGGTTGGTAAAATAATAATTTCCTGGCAGCTGGCAAGCTATTAACAGACCATTTGAAAAAACGAAGGTTGTAAGTCTAAATACCAAAGCTTGGTAATCTTTTCCGCCATTATAAATATATTAATGGTTTTAAGAGTATAATTTGACTAAATTTACTGCTGATTGTTATCTGTAAGAAGCTGCTTCGTAGATAGCTATACATACTGGTAATGTGTCTGTAATTTCCTATTCTTGAATGTAAAACGTGGGTTATGTTAACACTGACATTTAGCAGTTTAATAACCATGTCTAGTGAGGTTACGTACAGGAGATAACGGGAGTCTTACAGTTCCTTTTATATTCAACCCATTAAAGTCACAGCTGTTTTTACAGATAGCATCTGCCAATCTGCTTTTTCCAATAATATGTTATGCCAGCAGTGTCTTTTATGTGGAGTACTAAAATATTTTACGACAAATGAATATTAATCTCAAATACAAAACTAAGTGAATGAATGCATAAACTGTTACTATTTCACCAACACCTAATAATAAGTTGTGTATGATAGGACACGTTCCTTCAATTTGGTAGAACCCAATAATCTGCTGGGTTCAGGAAATGTCCGTTAAGTGTCTTGCCCAAGGACACAACCGACTCACTAGTGACCAGTTTTGAACCTACAACCTTGAAATGTGACCCACTAAACCACCGACTAACCGGCCGGACTAGAACACAGAAAATAAAGTTCAAAATCTATTTAATATGAAATCCGCACATACCGCCAACAATACGGAAGCACAAAATAGTGTAATTATTTAAAAGCGCAGTTACTATTTGGCACAGTGTTGAGCTGTTAAACAAAACAGCACATCAAGTTATTTATGTCATACGTTAATTTTTTACTGATATGATATTTTGATTTTTACCACCAAATTGTTGTAAAATTGTACCTAAAACATGTACACACATTTATACCGTAACGTACAATTAAATTATTAAGTTATATAGTGCACAATATGTCTTTAATGTAAAATTACACAAAAAAAGTTTTCGGAGACAAAATAAAATCGATTTTGAGACAATTATTTTGTTACATGGTGGATTCACCTTCTGGAAATGATATCTTTCTTAGCAATAAACAAAATCTCTTTTGGTCCCTTTTAAAGAATCTTGACATTTCGTACATAAAATTCAATGGTTTTTCAAAGTACGTACGCAACAGGCACAAGCGATTTAAAATAAATAATCTACAATGTTAAAGATTGCACCGATATAAATAGGACACACAGTTAAGCACGGGGTTCCTGAAGTGTAGAATACTTTGTAGTTTTCGGCCTGGGAAAAATGAAATAAATAACAAACAGAAAAAAGACAATAAAACATAAAAAACAGCATTTCATCATGAACAAAACACGATAATGTAATGGCTTTAAAACCAAAAAATCTTATATCTTCTTTGCCTTAATTTTTAACCCCTTGCCTTAATTTTTAACTTAGCAATCTACGGAAGAATAATTTAAAAATCTTATCCAATAAATTTTAAAATAAAAATGACCAAACTTAATTGCAATGATAAATCAATTAAAGAAAATAAAATTCTGCTGTTTCGGGAAAACCGTCAAACTTAGTTCCTTGGCCAATTACTGTTGGGAGGATGTTTCACCCCCATGGGTGGGGAAATCCCAGAACAACCCCAACTCACTCAGCCACAAGGATATGAGTGGGGGAACTGAAAGGGAATAAAAGTGGATGCACTCATGAGTCATGATTAGATGTGTTTTAACGACTGTCGTTTTTTCCCGTTTTTCAAATTTTTATCAAAGGCCTGCTTCATGCTTTCATTGTGGAAACAAACAATAAGCTAAAACTAAAAATGAGAATTTGGAGTGAACAAATATTAAAATAATATGACGCTTACCATTCCCCTGTGTGTCATATGCTAACATAAGGGTCTACCTTAAACTAGGTATGTTTCTTTTCCAATTTGTTTGTATTCTAAAATTATTATTAGAATCAATTATTTCGAAACGCTGTGATATGGTAAAAAAGTCCAAAAAATAAGGTAATTTAGCAGTCCAAAAGCCCAGTTTTATTAATAGAATCTATGGAAATTTATTATTTTTAATTATGGCCATGTCACTAACCACTAAAAACATGTATTAACGTGAAAAATCAACAACCAGTATTTCTGCTTTAAGATAATAAAAAATCAATTTTTTAATATGAGAAATTAATTTTAATTTGTTGAATTAAATAAAAAAATCCCCAATGATTTTTTAATCAAATTTGAATTCCAATGCTGGAATGGATGGACATCCCTTTGACTGAATATTGTGAAATAAAAAATAAGCACACAAACCTAGAGTTGTAATTTCTCCAAATTTCCACGACTTCCTTTTTCACCAGTCTAAGCAGAAGCTGTAAAAAATGGATGAAATTTCTTTGGAATGAAAAATTTGATTTAAGCTTGTATAGCTGGTCTAAATGAATAGCGTAGTGGGTTAGTGTGTCACCTTTTAGCCGAAGAGTTACAGGTTCGAAACTGGTTGGTAGCTATTAGATTTTGTGTCCTTGGGGAAGGCTCTTAGTGGATATTGACCAAACCCATTGGATTAATGGATTCTATTTAAATAAAAGAATTGTCTTAATTCTACACAACACACTACAATAGTTTAGAACAGGGGTGGGTAACTTCTTTAGTTGGCGGGCTAGGCTAAAAAAATGAAGTTTTTGGTGGGCCGGATTATTACATGAATATTATTCAATATCCTAATTACAGGGTATGGTTAGATACAGTCTGCGGGTCAGTCAAAATACCTTAAAAGGCTGAACCAAGGCCGTGGGCTATTTATTGCCCATGTCTGCGATAGATAATCCGAAGGTGGACGAGGTAATTTGAAGATTGCCTGTGTGCTAACGACCTTTGTGTTTCCCCATTCACTTTCTATGGGGTGGAGATGACCCAACAAAACAAAGGAGTATTAACCTGCACCACCTGACTGCCTTAAACCACCAGAATTTTCAGATTGAATATTCAGGCACACAACTCTACAATATAATGTCAGCAATCTTACTATCATGGCAGAGAAGTTGGCAGCGATCAACATGTAAAACACACTTTTCCACCCAGTCTTAGAGATCACCCCAGTAAGATAGGGACCGATAGCAGCACCTGTATAAAGGGGTTGGTTATGATGGAGTTCAATTAAAAGTAAAAGAATGTCATAGAAATATACAAGAATAAATATGAATATATCCATCCAATGTCCAATCTTATTCTAACACTTGAAAAATCTAAGAGACTGTCACAATATAGGCAACCATGTCTGTAACCATTTTCTGTCACATTAAATATAGAGAATTTAGAAATTAAATTAAGTAGGCCTAATATTACAGCCTAAATATATAAACATATCAGGTACATAAGCAAGCTAAACCATTAACAAGGCAGGATATTCGAATAAGAAATGATAATTTTGTGAGAATATTGGGTGTTGTGAAAATATATAGAAGTGGTTAGTAACTCACCTATAGACCCAGTCCCATCAATAATGGCTGTAACAGTTGACAAAGCCTTCGCATTTCCTTTAAGCACTATAGACATATAAGGCCGTTTTGGGTATCGCAAGGTGATATGTGGATTCAATACAACATATTGCACGAATTAGATATCGTCCGACCGGTAAGTCTAGTGGTTTAGTGCGACGCCTTGCAACTGAAAGGTTTAAGGTTCCAAACTGGTTGCTAACTAGTCGGCTGTGTCCTTGGGCAAGGCACTTAACGGACATTGCCTGGACCCAGCAAATTATTGGTTTCTACCAAATTGAAGGAACATGTGAATCATACATAACACACTGCAATAGCTCCGGTAACCAGACGGTGGGCACGAGGTGATCTGACGATTGTCATGTGTTAACCCCTTTAGTTTTCCCATTCACAGGGATAAACATGAATATCCTATTCTATCTTATTTGGGAAATTAGTTGTAAGCTTAGGGTGATATTGGGATAGCATGTTGGGCATGAAGCTGGAAGATTTGGGGATCTAAACTTACAGTGTATGGTATTTCGAAAACACCAACTGTTTTACTTCTAGAAAACAAATATAAGTATTCTATCTTGTGCCTTTGGAAATTAGTTTAGGATATTTTAAAAGAAATAACTAAACTTTATTACTGGGTATTGTAATGACAGTTTTCATTTAAAATTGTTTAATACCCAATGGATGCACATTTAAAAATATCCAGTAATTCAGGACATAATACCCGAGTATTAACTTTCATAACCAGAAGATCCAGATATGAAGGACATAATGATATTACGGCATGAAAACATACAAACCGGTTAGTCTGGTGGTTTAGTGAAACTAGTCACTAGCTAGTGTGTTGTGTCCTTTGGCAAGACACTTAATAGACTTTCCCAGAACACAGCGGATAAATGGGTTCTACCGCATTGAAGGAACGTATGTATCATAACCAACACACAGCAGTAGCTCCGGTAACATGACGGTGGACGCGAGGTGATCTGATGATTACCGTGTGTTAAACCCCTTGGTTTTCCCATTCACAGGGATAAACCTGAATATTTTATCCTAAAATATTTTTCAAATTGCAAATACTCCTACACTACCTTCATGGGTCCCCAGATCTGCCGACACGGCTGTGGTTATGAGGGCGTACGGCCCGTTAACGAATGCTCCGGTGATAATCAGGAGCGTGATACTTACTGTTGTACTGACGGAGGCGTATGTGTTGAACAAGTACATCTGTGGAAGGGAAACTTATGTAACAAGCCACATACATTACATATGAGATGAATATATTATGCTATATTACATATATTTCAAGGCCATACTGTAAAAACGACCATAATAAATATGAAAAGACCATACTACACATAAAAAGACCAAAGTACATATATGAGATGACCATAACACATAAAACACCATACTACACATGGAAGCACCATACCAAATATACAAAAACCATACTACAAATGAAAATACCACAGGAAAATGTAACTAGTCGCATAAAGAGTGTATGAATTGTACGTAACACCATACTGCAAATAAAAATACTGTGATACATATGAAAAGACCAAACTTGTCACAAAAAAGATCATGCTAGATATCGCATACTATACTACACAAGACAAAATATCAGAATATTAAGTAAGATCATGAATCAGGAAAGACCATGATATATCAAAAAATACCAGTCCATAATAGATATTAAAACTCCTTGCTATAAATAAAAAGACCATACTATACATATTTAAGACAACATATCAGAATAAACAGGAAAGACCATCCATCAGGAAAGACCATAGTTCATAATAAATATAAAAATACCATAATGACCCACCATGCCAGCCCCAACCAGCAGCATCAAGCTACAAGTGGTTGCACAGGCACCAGAATGGTCCGATAAAAGACCAGCGGTGATCCCACCAAATATTCCACCAATGTCAAACAGAGTGCTCATTAAGCCGGCCATTGTCGCATTAAGTGAACCTAGGGAGGGAGGGGTAAGCATTAGCTGATCCAGCATAGTATTGGAATATATGCATTTATCATTATTATTCATAAATATTAGCATTGTAAGATATGCATTATTAAATATAGACATATGCATAGTCACCATTTTGAGCATGAGTTGATCTAGGAAAGTTTCGGAAGAGTTGCTTTATTAAACTTAGACTTATACAAACCAATATTTTGAGCATTATCTGATCTAGAATAGTCTTAGAACATATGCTTTAAATAAACTTAGGCATGGGCAAACCCACCATTTTGAGCCTTAGCTGATCTAGGATAGCCTAGGAATATATATATCCTTAAAAAACTAGGGACTATGCAAAACCGCTATTTTAGGTGAGTTTTGGACTTCGGTGAATACAATCTACAATGACGCTTAGCGAGCATATTGTGCTTATTAGTTTGTATTGTGGCATGAAATATCCCTCGGTCAGCAAATTCCTGTTTTTATTGTAGGCCTGGGAGCAATTTTCACGCTTTACAAAATCTAAAATAGACAATGAAACTTCACACATATACTTTAAAATGACGTGAACAAGTAAGGTCGTACAAGTCGTCTAACTATTTCATTCAACAACTTTCATACTTACTTGTGCTTTTTAAGTAAAATGGCAGCCAGAATAGGAATGTGTAGCTGACCAGTTTCGCAAACAACAGACACAACGAAAACTCAATTACTCCCTGAAAATGTGGATAATGTTCAATTAAAACTTAAATTGCAAGAGATACCCGTATATTTAAATTGCATTATATACTGATATACTTAAATGGAAAACACCACGGGCATTAAACATGAGCATTTTTTCATTTTTCTGAGTTTAGTTACAAGAACAATTGCAGTGTGTTAACAAAGATTGAAAATTCTTAACAGTTTTGTATGACATAACACATGGGATTAAATAACTTGTATTTCTGCAAAGTCCGGAATTTTTAATGCTAATTTGAAATCATTTAAATTTATGATGTCACATCAAGCTTGTTTTTTTAATAACATTCATCTTATTGTTTTTACTTATTATAACAATGTTACAAAGGCAAGAAGTTTTTAATATTGTTATGTGGCAGCTTTTTGCAAGAGCATGTTTACACAACTCTGTGTATACAGTGCAATATTTGTTTACAGGGGCGATTTGATTTTGTTTACTTTGTTAACTGCACAAAACATTGAACCAGAATAAACACACGATGTACGGATCATTGTAGTATATAAATACGATCTACAAACAGGAAGGTAAAAATATTGCAGCAGTAGCAGTTTCCTTATTTGCAGCAGTAGCAGTTTCCTTACAAAAAACATTGTAAGCAGTGTTGAAAGCATGGAAAGGCAATTGTGTTTACTGCCCAGATAAATCTTACATTGCTGTTTTAAATCATTTACAAAAAAAATTTTTTTTAAAGTTTTCTGGTACTACTGTTACCATTTTATTTTATTTTTCAGCTATTATTACTGGTTTGTGAGTTCTGTTATTTTTTGCACACAATATCGCAATTTCGTCAAATAGGGTTATTTGAAATATGAATCTTTATTCATTTAAAACAGTGTTTCCCAACCCGAGTCCGCGGTCTCAAATGAGTCCTGGAAGGTTTAAATGA
>CH003174.1:44275-54988 GCA_000149265.1 Ciona savignyi
CCTTCCCGAAACGAACAATTTCCGACGTCAACTTCAATTCGAAGATTCAAGTACATTGGCAACGACGAGTGGCCCAACGCAATTTATCTAAGAAGCAAAGTCAAAACCAAGCAACTTCAAGCATCAAGTAAGAAACGCCCCTTTTCGCTGGTCGAAGTTGGTGACTATTCAACAAGACAACGCACTCTATTGAAATCAAGTTTATAAGCATCGCTTCCGCCGACGAAAGAAGAGAATACGCAAGACGACTTTCCCTTTACGAAATATGAAAGGGTTGTATTATTATTTTGTAGCTACTAGATTATTTTTTTTGTTTTATTATTATTTTTTTATACTATATGTAATTATTAGTCTGCAACGATTGAAAATACTAGTGTTCCCGGTTTGGTTGGATGGTACTAGGCTATTGCAAGAATGCATAATATCGGTGTTTTACTCTACAGATTTCTTACAAACACGAAGAGCAAACGCGCCTTCAACAACTGCTACATATGCACTCCATCTTTAACAAGGTCAGTAACGCTTTTACGATTATGCTATCATGAGCTTGAGTCAATGATGCCATGCTGCGCCAACCCATCCGGTATATTAGGCGCATTTACACGGTCGAACGACGTTTGTTTTGTTCGTTCGCGCCAGATTTTCAATGTTACCGCCGACAAGGGCGTTAGTTTTCTTTTAATCGCCTCACGCAAATTATGCGTCTCGCTCAAGCGATTAAACACTCGTTTTAGCAGCGGCTCGAGTTTTGTTTCTTATCCTGCGAAGTCAGATAGCCCCCGCCCCCGCACGTTTGCGCTTTTGCTGTGTAAATAAGTGAGCGTACCCGCTTCACAACGCCACAGTTTATTAAACGATACCAGCGTACTTCCGTATAGCTATGGTAATCGCGCCGCATGTAAATGCGATGTCTAATTGTCTAATCGCCTCTCAGTCAATGTGTCGGATGTTCCGAACCGAATATATTTCGTGTGTAAAACAGGCTTTTACAAACACCGCACAGTAATGACGAGACACGGCTTATGTCCTGCTTACTAAAAGTTTTCTTTTGTTTGTTGATGGAAATACATCCGCGCAAGATTATTTCCCTTATTCGTTACGAGTCGTAAAACCTACATATGACAGGTCGCTCGGTTTTTTGTTTTTGCGTTTTTATTAATTGCGCTTTCGTCGCATATAGCGAGATTATCGCTGCATTTATTTCATGCTCACTCGGTAGTGAGTAACCAGGCCGTACACGCCCTTGGTTTATTAGCTGGCAAAGTATAAAATATGGCTCATGTGATGCAGATTGTGGCGTTGCTACCTTGAATATGAGATGTCACTTTTACTACATATTCCAGATAACATTTATCACGCATTAACATACACGACACCAGATTTTAATGCACGATTGCACAATTCTAGCTTTGTACTTAATTCTCCCAAACCAGGTTATTCTAGTTTTTGCAGGTTAAATGTGTGTAATGCTCGAAACTTCGTGAGATCGTTCACCAAATGACTTCGATTGTTATTTCGACTGAACATCCGAAATGCTCAACGAGACCGTGATTTTATATTCTCAAACTTAACAAAATGTGGAAAAAATGAGATGTTGTAGCATTTCGTATAGTATATATTTGTTTTAATTTATGTCTAAAACATTTTGTGTTTTAACGTCGTTTTTTTTGCGTTTCAAGTTTTCCGACTCTCACATATTATTACCCGTTACGTAATTATCACCTTGTACGGGCCTTTATACTTTTGCGCTTTAAATCGTTAACATAGTTTTTCTAACCTAATTCCCCACAGTTAGTAAAACGTGCAGATGTGAAACGTCTGGCACGTAAACTTTTCGCACCTTGTAAATTCCCTATATATTCTGGAAATTTATATAACCTAATATAATAACCTACAATGACGCAATTCAGACAAGATAACTTGCGTTATGCTGTGTAACGTACTTAGTAACTCGCTTCGCGAATAAACCGCATATTTAAAGAGACGCAAAATACAACTACAGTGAATCAAGAGTTATAGACTTCGAGTTTGAGATTAAGACAGTACAAATCGTGGTCACTATAATTATTAGTGTGCGATCTGTGGAGAATAGACTTTCCGCTGCGCAGCTCGCCAAAGACCGTAAGGCAGCCGGCTAAACAAGCTCAGCCAACTTCGAGCAATCAGCTTCACAAAAAGCGCGAGCCCACATAATGATAAGATTTTTATGTTTATCTTCAAAAAAGATTGGATAGGAAAGAGGTCGGCAACCTTGTGCACTCAAACAGCCATTTTAACCAATATTCTGAAACTAATAATATTTTCGCAATAAAAGGAAAACAACACTGTGTAAGATAAATACGCGAGTGTTCTTCTGTTTGTTTCAGTTATGCAATGGTATTAAACTTATTAAGCGCTCGCTACAGAAGCAAGTAAATTAATAAGAATCGCAGTTTGACAACCCCTGGGATTGGGTATAATATTCATGTTTATCCTCGTAAATGTGAAAACGTGAGTGGCGGTATTGCACGGACACTCGTCATCGTCAGTATATCTGACGAATTCGTAAAGAGGAGTTCTCATACAGGTAATCATCAAATTACCCCCACTCACGTCAAGTAATTGGAGCTATTGCAGTGTGTTATGTTTGAATGGTACGTTTTTTCATTTGATAGAACCCATTAATTCACTCGGTTCTGGAGTTGTCCGTTTAGTGCCTTGCCCAAGGAAACAACCAACTAGCTAGCGACAAGTTTCGGATCTGCAAACCTTCGGGTAAAACTGAAGATACTCCAAACAAAATTTACCTTTAATTACAGGGGGAAATGGTGTAGCCAAAATATAATTCAAGAGTGACCAACCTACAACGTTTGACAGTGTGCACACATTGAGACATTTAAACTTTCCGTGAAATATTTCTATCATAGGCCTATTTGTATATATATTATAATTTAAGCGAATTAGAATGCTATGTTAAATGAAACTTCAATAAACACGAGTCAATAACAGAAATAATAAACACGAGTCAATAATTTAATAAACACGTGTCAATAATGGATTAGTATGTCGCCTCTTAGTCGAAGAGCTTTTTAAAACTGGTCGCTGAATAGTCGGTTGTGTCCCTGAGCAAAACATTTAGCGGACGCCGCCTGGGCCTAGTGTAGGGTTCTTATAAAGCTTAATGATCGTTTTAATTATTTACAGCACACCTAAATAGCTTCCGTAATCCGACGGGAGGCGCGAAGTAATGGTAACTGGTCTAATATACTGAAATAGTGGTCTCTTTTCAATCATTAAATATTTTTGTAGGATAGGATATTCATGTTTTATGCCGATAAATTACGATACGCAAGTGATCATTATCACACCGACAATCGCAAGTCTACCTCATGCCCACAGTTAGATTAGTGGTAGAATAGGATAGGATATTCATGTTTATCCCCGTGAATGGGAAAACCAAGCGGGTTAACACACGGGCAATCGTTAGATCACCTCGCGCCCATCGTCGAGTTACCGGAGTTATTGCAGTGTGTTGTATATAATAGACACGTTCCTTTAATTTGGTAGAACCCATTAATCCGCTGGGTTCAGGCAATTACGTAAAAACGGGTTTAGGCAATGTCCAAGGACACAACCGAGTAGCTAGCGACCAGTTTTCGCACCTGCTCTCGATTGAAAGGCGACGCATTTAACCGCTGGACCGACCGGCCGGACGTATTGCAGTATGGTGGATAAGAATTGCTACAGTTGTGGTAGAAGCCATTAAACCAATGTGTTAGGCCAACGTACAGTAAGTGCATTGCCAAGCGTACAACCGACAGGCTAGCGTCATTTTCGATTTCGCCGATTAAAAATACCGTCGTGATACTTTTGAAATTGTATACCGAATAGCTTATCGTAACTAATGTAGTTTTGCCATTTTTCAGTTTTCCTTTTTAGCTACAGTTGTTTAGTTAGGTTTCGAGCCGGTGAGAATCAAGGTGTTTTGAATAGAATAGGTTGGTAAATATATCGGTCGTGTTAACCATTCGGCCACACGCATTCATGCTACTGTTCTTTAATGTAACCCTGGGACGAATAAACTAACGTTACTAACCTAACCAAGTATTAAAGACATATAAAACTGCGGACTACTAACATAATATTTTTTTATAAAAGTTTTGTATATGGATGTAGTATTGATGGATAACTATGGTAAACATCGTCTTTGCAGCTGGAGATATTGTATTTATATATATTGTAATCTTTCACTTACATTACGCAATTAATAAATGGTATATTTGAATACACTGGTTTATAGCAACCAACATAAAGTGAATTATCTAACGAAACAATCGCGTACAGAAACATACATAGTAGAGATCGAACCGTTACCCGTACAAGCACAGCCGCTGGCTGTTACAACTCTACTACACTAAAGCATTACCAAATAAACGTGTGTGTGGCCGAATGGTTAACGCCACCGATTCGTATACAGATTTCTGTATATAAAACGGTATCGGTGACCAGCCAAGGGTTCGAAATTTAGCTCGGTAAAAATAGCAACACGGCTAAATTGAGTATATTTGTTGAAATGAGTGATGAGCGGCTACAAAAAAAAAACAAACAAAAGAAACGGAAAAGCAGCGTAACCATATTTGGGGATCGTTAACTGTTGTGTCACGAAGTGTAAACAGTACCAGCATTAGTACGGGATAGTTCAGATATGACAACGCCTAGTCCATTGTATAACATATGTTCAGTGTAGTGATCGTGACCTACTGTATGCAATCGAGGTAAACTTATCCTCTGGCACGTTCGCACTATTGTAACAGCGAGCTGTTTTACTCAACAATCCTTAACTATTGCACCATAAGCACGTTTATAATAAGGAAACATCTATTGAAGGTCTTGCTCCCACACTGCCAAAAGCCGGTTATAGTACAAAGAAGATAACGGAAAGCAGTTATTTAAAAGAAACAGGTGGCGGGAGCAGCAGCTCAGAGACTGAAAGAAACAGGAAAGAGCATACAGGATTGCCGCAATCTGTTTTGACTACGTTAAAACACGGAGATGCACGGGGTAACTAGACTACTACGAAATATAATAGTAGTAAACGTTATAGGCCTAAACGTTACAATTATATACAAAATAACTCGGTACTACAGATTTTAGGTAGACAAATTTATAAATAAACAAGAAATAACGATTGTGATGTCCGCACAGAATAATACTTTCGATTTTAAGACGTTTTGGTATGTTACTTTTTTATTTTATTTAACACGAAATATATTATTTGAATATTTCTACGTATACATTTTTGTACCTCGTGTATTTCGAAATATTAATGTCGTTTCGTTCTGTAAAAGTCACGTCAAACTACCCCTTGCATTCCCTATCACTCTAGAAATACGTCATTCATGAATGAGCCGGTTTAAGCCAATAGCGGTGGAGTTCTCCGCTCGAGTGAGAGGTTCAGGCCAATGGGGGAGCTTTTACTATTTCATTGAAAGGCAACTCTGCTCCCATTCATTGCATAGTTGTGTGAGGGCTTCAAGAAGTCGAACGCGGCTCTGTCATGCGAATAGTGGGCCGGAAATTTATAGCTGGTTTGCAAACAGATCTGCAACCCTATGTAGACAGTGGCGTGATATAAGTGAGTCACCAATATACTTTTCTTTGTTAGAAAAGCAACTATTATAAGTTCAGCTGTTACTATGTATACAATTTTCGGGTATTTGTAAAACTTGTTAAACGGAAGTCACAGAAAAAAATAGTTAATTGATTCTGTTAAGGCTATGTTGTAGCCAGTAGTTAGTTAATGGTTTATACAATGATGAAGTAAAATTTTAGCCTGTGAATATATCATTAAAGTACGCAAGTTCATAAATAAATATTGCTGTACATTTATTTCCATGTTGTGATTAAATAAAATTAGTTCTAGTCTGCAGTATTTATATGGACTTGGCCACCTTTGTACCATATTTTTATTTTGCAAAAGAATGTTAAAGACTTCATAATAATGGTCGCTTTGATTTTACATAGATTAACAAAAAGCTTCGAAAGTTGTAATAGTTAATATCAAGTTGAAGAGATGTTAATGTTACTAAATGTTCAATATCTTGATCTTGGGCTGTTATAGTATTATGGTTACACCAAAATGGTTGAATAAAATTTTGTTGCCGTTTTATTTACACATTTCACAGAACTGGTCATTAATACCACTTGTCAGGATGGTAAATATCCTTAAGCCTAGACTATGGTTGAAACTTTTAATGGGTGTTATACATAAAACATAACATTTAATGACTTATAGTAATAGTGCTTTGTCTCAGTAAACAATTAAATAAAAAATAATAAAAAAATTAGAAACAAGCTCTTGTGACAAAGCCTATGCTCCCGTTCTAAAACAAGAAATTAAATGGAATTAGTACAAATGAGTAGCTTTACCTGTATTCCCATGTTTCAGTTTAATGAATATGATTTAACTGGAGTTTATGACCTATACACCATTTCGTGTGGAGTACAATAAGGTACATCCAAATGTAAAGACAGGTAATGATTTCTAGTGGACATGGTTTGTTTCATGGCTCCGTTGGTATTGTAATTTTCGAAATTGATTTTACCTTCTACCATATAGTATGAACAAACATTGTTTAATTATCTGTCAACATTAATTGGTTAATCAGTAACATAAATAACTGTTTATATTTTTTGGATAAAAAAAGTTTTAGCAGGTGATTTGAACTATGTTCATGCGGTAAAAGAATTGTTTTTTATTTTGTTTACTTGGTGTTATTATATGTTAGGGCTGATTTATATTGTCTGGTGGGCAATGACCAAGTAGCCAAGTAGAAGTGACTAGTGTATTGGGAAGTGGTGCATTTTATGATGAGGCCCTTATCCCTTTGTTTGTGCGGCATTTAAAGCAGTCTATAGGGATGTTTCAATCAATGAATTATTCCGTTGAGCTGCATAAAGGGGCTGTGCACCAAACGACCTATAAGGTAGAATTGCTTACAAAATCTCCATTTGGCTAATACCCAAAAGACGCTGTCTGGTTCTAGCACAGGAAGTATGCCAGGGAGACTAATCACGATTGAAGAGATTCTTCAACGAAATACCAGCTTGTTGCTTATAGTGTACCTACCTTCTGTTTAAGAGGAATCGCTTAACTGTAAACAAGTGGCCGAAGTGACATAAACCCTGTACCACTGGCTGTGCATGCGTTTTACAGTTACTACGTGTCCAGGCACGAACACTTATTGTATTGCACCGGCACGTGATCTAATATCCGCAATTGTATAAGCCGACGCGAGTATTTGCACTGTACCGTTCTGCACTGCTCGTATAACCCACAACTGGCGTGACCTTCCCATTGAATTAATAGCTGACGCGCATGATGGTCTGTTGACTAAGCAATCGCATATTTGCAACAAACAATTGCACTCGGGTTATATTTGTGGATTAAAAACAACTTTTTCCCAAAACATATTTTTCATATTTCTTTCACGTAAGTTTTTGTCATGCACTCTGATAGAGTCGTTTTCTCAACTTCTTGTTTGCTTTTCGGTGTAAATTCGTAAAATTTGCTGATTCGAATCACTGCGTCCACAATACCCCGAAGGCTCGACGCATTCCTTTCCTGCGCACGGTCTGACACCGCACTCACGTAGATATTGATTCGTGCGTGTCCGCTCGAACTTGGCAAACATTGCAGTAAATGAACAATACGACTCCCATGACAATAGCTACCATTAGGTCTGTGCACAAATACCATCATTCCTGGGTCCTGTGCGTTGACCAGTTTTGTGGCATTTGAAATTCACAGCTGGAGATAGCATTCTCTGTCATCGGCGAATTTCAGTAATGATTCAAATATGATAGGACGAGCTATACTAGTTCAGCGCGTAGTAATAGCGTTTTAAAGATCGTGATAGCATTCGTATCATCCGTCTTCCTGTAATAAGGACGAGAAAACGCTTTCGCCGCCAGTTTAGTGTGTAGTGATACCGTTTCCAAAATCGTTTACTAGTCGTTCGTATTTAGCTCGTCGATCTGTTGGTTCGTATTTGGCTCCCGGAGTCGTAGAGAATAAACAACTCAGCACTTTTCGCGACTGGGAGTTGAATTACACCACACTCGCTGTATTTGCACTCTGCGTGGAACCATTGTAGTTCCCTTTGCCGATAACAAGGAATTCATTCATCACGGTAACTTCTGGGAGATTTATATATGACATTTCTCAACGTGTTTTATCAACGAATATGCTCGGCCTAGTTCTACTGCATTGTCATAGTAGTTAAAACATGAATTTGAAAATCTGTAATTTTACAACTACCTAAATTAGCGTTTTTTTTACAGGCACTCGACTTTTTTTGTAATTTGTAAACTTGTTGCATTCAGCTGTTTCGTAAATGAAACTTGATTTGAAACTTTGTAATATCCGTACACCCACCAAAATATGCAGTTTTTTCATTCTCTCGACTTTATTGTGGATTGTAAATTTATCCAATTATGCTGTGCATGCAAATAGCCTTGCGTCGTTTCATTTAACGGTTTGAGCCAAGTTCTACCGGTAAACAGGATTATCGTCACAAATCCGATGCCGGTTATTTACCTTTCACCTCGGGCTTCTACGAAAAGCCAGACATTTCCGAGCCTTTGCTCATAAATTCCGTCTTGGCGACCAACACTGAGTTATTTTTGGCCTAATAGGTTTGTAATCCGTTCGTTTCAATACAGGCCTCATCCAGTTTCATTGACGCAAATGCGCCCCTAAAGCGACAACTTAAATGATTGCAAATCTATTAATACTACTATAATGGCATTTTCATTTATATCGTTCGGTTCATGCAAAACCCAGTAATACTCGCTACTACGTTAGCCAATTTGCTAGTTGCATAATTTAGACGTTTTACCAGAAAAGACAGTTAAAATAAATTAAAAATAAATAAAAACCGCGAACCCAATATTTTAGTGTGTCGTCCATTTTTTCGTTGTTAAATTAATCCCAGTAACTTAGTAGGCAGAGTTTTGTATTTTTTTGTGTTAACTGTCAACCTAAGTCACCCAGTCGAACACTTTCCCATTTTTTCGTATTAGAGTTAAATATCTTAGCTGTAACCCCAAGCAGTTTCACATTCGCCACATTGCCTTCGTTTTTCCATATCTTTCGGTCACGGACGCGTTAGAATATAGATAAGCGTCCAACCATGACATCTACACGCAGCTAATTTCGTCCGAACACCCTTCATCTCCTACAAGTGCTGCTGGCTGTTAAGCCACCCATTGTAGTAATTATATACGGACAAAACATTAAAGAAATAAGTGTTTTAGATTATTGTGTCGAAATTTTGTTTCTGGTTTACAAATACCACATACAGTTACGTCTGTCTTTAATAGGTTTGTCATTATTTACACGGTAAAATTTACTATAATGAGTGGCTATAAAAGCTAAAAATTGTGTTCCCAGTGTAAAAATACAACATTAAAGTTACACATATCTACAATTGGTTTTTCATCGTTTACAAGGTATCCGCTTAGCTTAACTTACTTATAGTAAATAAATGCTAACAAAACTTTAGAGCAATCTATGATTTTACATTGTTAAATGTTGAAATTGGGTTCCCACTTTGTAAATACTGCCTTGCAGTTTCGTATATCTGCAATAGGTTTGTCATAATTTACACGGCATCCGCTAACTCAATTTACTCGTCGTGTTTCGTAATTGGAAGGAAGAACGATTTTATTGTTTCTCCTTCTTGGCCTATCTAGGTACCAACCTGTAGAAACCGCGCTGAGAATATCGATTTATTAGCAGGGGATTGCCCGTCGTGCAGTGTGTACAATGGCGGATCTGCCTCGAACATTTGGTCACGTTTCAATGGTGCTCTTGAAGAACATTTCGCTTTCTATGCCCGTAACGAGTTCACCTGTGTTCTAGATGTTCCACAGTCCAAATTACGTGCTGTATTCAAACCCTAAAACACTAACTTCGGTTAAAAGTTTTTCTTTTATTTCGTAAAATAACCGTTTTCCAATATATGCATAAATCATTGCACGAGATGTTAAATTCCGGGTACCCCTTTAGGTTAACTGTTTGTTTTTTTATTCAATATAAAACACACGAGCTTTCACGACTGACAATACGAACTTTTCTTTAAATTTAGAACGGTGTAAACATGTAACTTAGTGCTGGAGTAACTCGACTGCGAAAGGCAATTAATTGAAATACACAATGGCCGTCCTAAATTCAATCCAATTGCCCCGTTACTAAAATCACTTGCCAGCGTGTGGCAAGTGTTTTTTGAAAATCCGGCCAACATTCTGTGGTCCCGCTCATGTTAATGACGAAAACACCCCTTCGCCAACTGTCCCGCTGAATAGTGGGGTGTCCCAACCCCTTGTCCCGCAAAAGAGTGTGTTGTCCTCTCCCGCAGATTAGTGAAGCCCATATTCTGCGTCGATTCGACCCACTCTTCCCTACATTCAATTCCACTGCAGTATTGAACGCGCATGCCCTTCTACCGTCACGTGTTTCGCTCTCGCGTTGCAATATCCGGTGCTGCGTTTTAAAAATCCACGTCTAGCGACACCTGCCCTGTGACACTTTTTTTTTTTTTCTCCCCCCTTTTCCCCCCTTTCCCCCTTTCCCCCCCCGCTCTACCCCCCCCCCCCTTCAAATTTTTTTTTCCCCCCCTTTCAAATTTTTTTTCCCATTCCCCTTTTCCCCCCCCCCCCCCCCCCCCCCCC
>CH003174.1:58933-68998 GCA_000149265.1 Ciona savignyi
GTCGCTAGATTGCTATAAAAAAGCTTCAATGCCAGTGGTAGGGTGATAAAATGATTATTAGAGGCAAACTTTATACCGATAAAACTATAAACCTTTTGTGTGAATACGGTCGCCATGTTATTTTCCCTCCCCATTCCTACCCCACCTCATGCCCCCGGTCGAGTTGCATAACAGTGATTCTTACAACGTATTTATTTTTCTCCTTAGGCGCGAAAACCAGCTACGCGTATAACATTCCCGTATTTTCCTCATTGATCCGACTTCCTTCCAAGTCGTCGTTCAGTCACATGCATGTATCACGTGATCGCCGCGTGCTCACTACGTGCTCCCATGCGGCACAGCGGGATAATACCCGACAGTGTATTACATCATGTTTCATCTTCTACAATGCAAATAAACCTAATTTCACGATCGACGCAACCTTGCGCCTTAAAAGCCACATATTTATTAAGATGTAATTTGCTTCTCCCACACATAGCGTTTAAAAACGTGCAAAAGACGTTCAAATTGCCAGCGATTGTCTAAATCTCTTAAAAGTGAAATCGCAATAAAGTCGGCACGTAGTAGTAACAGCGACATAACAAGTTCTGTGTGTCTATCTCGATTTATCGTCTGGAAGCTGAATGCTTCAACGAAGGCTGAAGTGGTTTCTTGTGGCGACGCCGGAGAAACAACACATTTTTTTCGCAAAGTAAAACAGTAATTTACGTTACAGACTGGATTATACCTACACCGCAACATTAGGTTATGCAACAGCACAAAACAAGTTTAATTTTTACTCAAAAATCTGCTATTTAACTGCTAGGTGTAGGTGCTTTTTCCTATTATAGGTGTTTTTATCAATCCCTCTCACTTTTGTTTATTAAACTGTTTGCTTGCTTGGTACAATGCCAATCAAATTATCATTATCATCATCATTATGATACACAGGTAACAAAAGCCGAATGTTTATGTTTATCGTAGTTCAGTTTGTGTATTTTTTTTTGTGGAGCCGTTTAACCTCCTCCAAAACACGTCTCTTACGTCATTTGGCAGACGCCACAGCACCTGAGAACGCGCTCTTGCGTAGCGAGTCGTTAACGCTCTAGTAATTCCGCTCGTGGTCATTCATTCGCGAATGCCGGCTCGCGTATCGCTGCTCTGTGACCGATAACTAGCTGCCATTGAACGAGACCCGAACGTCGGTCACTGCCACCGAAAAAAGGGAGTGTGATGATCTACAGGGCCATGGTTAAGGTCGTTAAAATATTAAAAAGGGCCTGTGTTGTCTATATAGCCGTGGTTAAGGTCGTTAATATAAGGAAAAACATTAAAACGCCGCTGTGTTAGTTAATAGGACCGTGGTCAGCGACTCTAGTTAGATTTAGTTTTATTACAAGGCAGCCAAACTACTAAATAGCTCAGTACACGCAGACGTGAAAATCCCTTAATTTGCCGAAGAAGTCCTCAGGAAATATATAAGTACACTCCGAGAACTTCTATACCCGCCATATGGTTTACTGCACACCATGTATTAAATGCCTTTAAAGATTAAGAGTCAAATAGCAGTTTCCTAAAGTTTTCACGCAGCATCTTCTCGTATTAAGATTGTATTTTGCAATGGTGGTTGTCTCTTGTATCTGGTAGATGTATTCATTTTCTCTTCCAACTAGAGAGTGCTTGTTTTTCGTGGAGCAAGTCAAACTTCTGTTCTAAATATAGACATGACTCGGCCGTCACGATATGATCACTTTAGTTTTAAGTTTCGCTATTTGTTTTTGTGTAGCGTTTAAAACAAGACGCGCTACAAGAGAAGCGAATTACACAATACATCATAGTTGAAACTGGAACAGGTTTTACGGCTCGCCTGTCATTTGATGATTTCACTTTTCCAAGAGAAGTATCGGTACAATCAAAATGAGGAACTAAATTTCTTGTTTCGGAGCAACAAACACCTAATGTTTTGCGTTTTATTCGACACGATCATCTTAATACCGTCTGTTCCCCTTTTGCGTTGTGTGTTCTTCCATCCTTTATTCGAAGGTTGTCGTTTTATGTGGAAGCTTGGTAGAGTAATCGACAAGTTTACGCGACCCCTGTTGCCGTGCCATGGCTTCCTGTGTTTCGCATTGTGCGCTGCAGTTTTGCTGCAGAGAAGCCTGGATTGCTGCATTGGTACGAATAAACACCCACTCCAGTGCGGTCTTTGGCGTTGTCGGGTCGAAAGGGTTAAATGTATTGAACTCGACATAAATCCTGTTGGTACTAGCGGAATGAACGGTCACTCTCCAGCCTTGTATTAATTTCACGTTGGGAAAAATACTACAATACTACTTTTCACGTTGTCGGATCGAAGAGGTTTAGGTTCAAACTTTACCGTATTTACATAACACCCCGTTCCTTTCTGGCCTTAGTTCTGTTGGTACTAGCGGAATGAACGGTCACCCTGAAACCCTGCGGTCAGTTCGCATTTTCGGACAGGAAGGGTTAACGGTTCGTACCTCACCCCTGTCATTAAACACCGGGCACATGGTGACCTTAATCCTGTCGACCCAAGCGAAATATTTTGATACCAAATACCCAAACGTACACTGTGGCTGCGGATAATCAGTATTTCGGCGATTGATAGTTTCCTTAGCGATGGGCCTGCATCCCTGGCCTTTTTACCCATACGAGTGATTGATTTATCTTTAGCGTTTGTGAAAAGTTATGCGAAGTGGCACGAATGCCTTTATCTCTGTATATTAAAATATCCCTGTCTCTGCCAATAGCATCTCTGTTACGTTGCTTGAAAGTGCCTAATTTTTCTAAGTGTTACGATAGGTCATCATTATACAGAGGTTTTAACAAATTGTTTTATCAATGTAAATGTTATTAATGTTAAACCATGATTTAACTATGTAAACCGTTATGTTTTGTGGAACTGTATCTTCTCCGTTTCATAACATTATTTTCGAAAAAGAAATTCTAATTTCTAAACTGCAACGTATGTTTCTACAACACTTAGACAATGTCGTCTGCGCCGTGAAAAATTAGAATTCCAAAATGTTAAACGTTTCCAAAATTCTAAGAAAAAAGAATACAAGCCTAAGTGCAATGGTGCTAAGAGCCGACATGAATACCTGGCCATATTGCGGCACACAAGCTTGTATATTGAGCCCAACCCGTTAGCATCGTACCAAGACTAATTCACCGCCCGCATGATATGCTTTAAACTTTAAAGGTTACTAACATGTTACACCCCACCGAAAGCGCCGGTTCCAATTCCCTAAAATGTGTTTACTTTTCGTTGTCGTGTGCGCTTTATTGATCGAAACAGATCGGGAGTAAAAGCATTAAGTTGAGATTGGCTCCCTTTCGCATATTCACCCCGTTTATACTCGGCTTACACTCCCACCAGCCCTACATCTTTCGATTGAATCAAATGACAAGCGTATCGGCTTTCCTCTTCACCCCTCTCGGACAATCGCAGTAAAAAATCTCTCGGAGATGAGGCATCGTTTACCATTGTCCTTCTTTGCTACTTGATATTGTTTCTGTGCGCCGCGAAATGTACTCTGTGACTGGATAATCAATAGTCCTTTCTTTAGTCATTTTGTTTACGTTTGTGCGGGTTAGGCTTCCTTTACGATACACGAATAGCTGGCGATCGGACAAAACGAGTCAGTGACGTCCAAATTCCTTGTAGTAAGCATATCCAAATGCTTTGCGTTGATGATGAATTACTTTTCCAAAGTGACAATAGGCCGTGGAAAGCCCTTTTGAAGAGAGAAGGTACTTGTAGGGCATTCTACAATGGGCAAGTCGCCATTTGACCCCTGTGACACTGTTCAATTCATATACTGCTATCTTTACGACTTTCCTGGAACTGTGTATATGGTAGTGTTTAGTAAAATGTAGAAATTCACGGAAATCTACTTCTGTTAGGGTTGAATCATTTTTCAACTTAAACTAGTCAGCGGTTACCCGAAAGCTAGCTGCAGAACCGGTAACCCGAGTGTGTTTAAAATTGATAGTATATTACCAACCCTCGATTAGTTGTGTGTGTTATTTCTGTATTCTCTACACCGTTCACCATCGCTTTACCACTACAGAAGCGTCACCATTCATCCTCTCGTAAATGATTTATTACTTTTGCTCGTGGTAAACGAGCTGTTATGAGTAGATCGTACCATCGGTCGTACAACATCGTAAATTTGATGATGCGCTGTAACAGTGTTTCTCAGCCAAGTCAAACATACGTTTGCCAGGAGACCTTATGTAAACATTGGGCACAAGCATTGCAGTATAGTGTGAAAATGTAGTTCCAGCTACGAAATGTAACGCGTTTTAAGGGCAGAATCGGGCTTGCCACTCATAACAAAGAGCCCTGTCATTGCTTTACCCATAACAAAAACAATAAGAGCGTATTGCCTGTACCGGCGAAGAGCTGGCGGCTGACAGTCCGTACTATGTGCCGCACACAGCTTGTAGTCAGCGATGTCTGCTACTCCTAGCATACCGTAGTCAGGAGCATTGGAGAAATAGGAGAGCTTAACTCGATTCATCGAGGCCATTCGCCCACAAACGTGACAGCGAGACCGACCGACGGGGAAGTTCTCTCTTGTTTTCAGCTTTATTCGCCGATGTCGCAATACAAGATGGTAAACACACACACTGTACGCTTGACCGCGGAGGCTTTGCTATAGAAAGAACGATGTGACTTGCGCTATAGTGATCCACCGTGTTTGTGGACCGACAGTAGTAGTTGCTAGCGTCTCGTTGGTCGCTACGCTGTTTTTAAGGAATGTGATGTTGTAATGGCTGGTGTAGACTGTCTGTGTTTTAATTCAACTGAAGTGTCTATACTGTGAAATATTGCCATCACAAAGTCAGTCATTAAGTAGGTTTCAATTTAGATTTGTTTTGTGTTATGTTTCTATATTTTGTTTGTATTAAGTTTTCTGTATGGGTTCCAAACTTGTTTGGTTATAATATTTAATCAGTTCATGCTAGCAAGGTCGGTTATATCAGCATGCAGGATTCTGGTTAGGATAGGATATTCAGGTTTATTCCTGTAAATGGGAAAACCAAGGGGGTTAACACACGGGCAATCGTCAGTGTGTTGTTTATAATTTAGACATTCCTTCAATTTGGTAGAATTTATCTTTTCATTGGGTTCAGGCAATGTCAGTTAAGTGCCTTGCCCAAGGACACAACCGACTTGCTAGCGATCAGTTTCGAGCCTACGACCCTTCGGCTGCAAGGCGACGCACTAACCCACTGAGCTAATAGGTCGGACAATACTTAAAGATAGAAATTTAAAGCAACAGAAATACAGAAATTAGATACAAAGCAAATTTAAAATGCTTAGTAAACCATTTACCTTTGGGGGTGTTAGTGATTGGTAACAAATTCTGCATTTACTTAAGTTTTAAACCTTACACTTTTAGGTTGGGTAAGGAATTAATATAAATTTCTTTATTTATCTAGTTCTATATTCCCGTATTTTAGTACTGACTGAGGATACTCTATCAGACCCTGTTTCCTTTGTTTAATAATTTTTATTTCCATACCAGGTGTCTTAGCCATGGTAGGTATGCAGAGCTGAAAGCTGACGATACAAAATAACTCAGACTCTATACCCAACAATAGAAATATTGATGAATCCATCTTTACTATGGCTTCGTATGTTGTGGGGCAAACAAGCAGCCCACATCTAAATCTCACCCCTTCGACCCCGCATAATGGGGGTGGGGTTGGGTCCAGTCTTAGCTGTACCAGCTCACCCAGTGGTACTCTTATAGCCGGCGGGGGTGTTAATTCAGGGAGATACTCAACGGAAGTACCAACCTCAAGTCCAGCATCTAATCTTAGTAATAATAATAACAACGCGTCAAGGCCACAGTCAAGAGACCAAAAAGGTTTGAATTGTGATAACTTTATGCAATTATTTCAATTATTTGCATTTCATTATGACAGTAATTGTTTATCAGACAGAATCCACTAATTTTACTACTAAAAAGTTTATATAGGGGATCCGAAAATGTTTTATCAAACAAAAATACTTTTCCAGTAAAACTTGCACGAATATTTACATTGCATTATCATTACCAAGGGCAGTTATTGTTACTACTATTAAGTTTATACAGTGAAATCACAATTTCAATATAAAAAATTTGATATTTGTATATACACCTATAAGTAGTCAAATTATATGAATTTTTGCTTATTAAAAATTGTGCGATCTCCCACATAAACGTTTTAGTAGTAAAATTAGTAGATTTTGTTTGATAAACAATTACTTCCCTTTGGTATAGATAATGAAATGTAAATAATCGCTTACTGGAAAATAATTTGTTAGATTACTTACATGAAATTATTTTATGCAAATATTTAAATTGAACGCAAGGTCTCCATTTAGAGATGTTCATGCTAGAATCAATATTCCAATTCAATTCAAGGAGTAAAGGATTCAGTATTATTTTTTGATTCTGTCATTTTGAAATTAGATTCTGATTGTGAAGAATATTTAATTTTAGACTCGATTTGAAAGCAGAACAGTAAAGTTAATTTGTGATTTTAGTTGATTTCATTGCAATAAAAACTTAAATTTTTGACTTAGTAATTTTATTACAATTAGTAGTGCTGTGCCGATCAGGTTTTTTCGCGATCACGATCCGATCGCGATCTGGATCGCGTCCAAAAAACGCTTATTTTATGACGCGAAAATGCAAACTATAAGAGAAATATAGTTCAACTTTACAGCAATCAAGCGATTTAACAGTTATGTACACTCGTTAACTGTACAGATCAAGCTTAACCTAAAGTTTAACTTAAACATACAAAATTTTGAATATTAATTCGGTTTGTGGTAAAACGTAAATATATATATTATTATAATCGATATATAGCGTATTGCGTATATATTTGGTCGCAGCTTTGCTGTGATTATACAGGGGCGATTGCGTTTTAATATCATATGCTCCAATGAAATGACTAATTAGAAAAACAACCAGACGCTTCAGGTAGTTAAAGCTATATTCCAAGTAAAAGTTTTATATTCGGTAGCGAGTGTTTTAATGACAAATTAAAAAGCTAATCCGTTACTTTGACTTTATTTATCAAGCAATCTTCGGCCGAGCGTGTACTTAAGGATTGTTTGGCCCTGGTCCAACTTGCACCTGATCGCAAAGAACAGACGCGTGTATCTTTTTGATGACTCGTGCGAACGCTCGAAGCGCACGATAAGTTTAAGAGAGAGTACACCTATGTTTCTTTAGTATAAACAGTCTGTAATCAATTAAAAATATAAATCGAAAATTGCGTTAAAACTTATTTTACGCATTTCACACAGTTAAAATTTTCAAGTTTAAAAATGTAACAATTTATTGTTGTTTGCATGATTTAGTTTTAAAGAATGACTAATTAGATCACCGCTACGGTAATGCCTTGTTGAATCTATTCCCGCCCTAACTAACTTGATTTTTTAAACTACTTTTTAGTTACACGTATAATTGCGGAGATCATTTAATTTCCCATACGCGCACATACACCTTTGGATATAACATCTGTTTCACCAATTATTCCACGCGAGTAACGAAAGGAATGTTTTAGGTCGCCACGATTAAATTATTTTATAACTCGGTCCTTTGTCTGCAAACCAGACGGTTATAACCTAACCGAAAGCCAAAGGTTTTTGGTAGTATTGGGTGGGCTATATTCATATACACAAGCTTAGTATAGAGGCGTACAACAATCACTGGCGGCTATGTTATCTTATTTTGTAAATAGGGCTTGAAAAGTAACTCTATAACACTAGCGCATGTAATACGCGTAGTGCGTTTCTCCTTTCCGAAAGCGCATCTATCGTGCGAAGACGTCCGAACATTTTTTAAAGCGAGAGCTCGAAAAACAACTTGCATCATCGCATCGCTGTTTGTGCCAATAGAAGATACCATTCCATAAATGTCAATTGTAGTCTAAAGTCAACACGAGAAGTTTATACAATTTATTCACTAATTTTTTTTTTTGGTTGGTGTTTTACTCGGTTTGCACGCATTTAACGTTCGCGATTTTTACCGCCATGATCGCGATCGCTTTTTTCTTCAAGATAACCAAAATATCGCGATCGCTTCGCGATTATGATCGCGATCGGCACAGCACTAACAATTAGTAATAAAAAGTTGTAATATTTCGATTAATAAATAGAAAATATGGTTTTGCAGCACCTATTTAGGTAGGAATTTGTTTGCTTGGCTATTAGTCATGAGTTAATTTAAGAGTACTTTTGGATTCAGACTAATCAATTTTAGAATACAAACTATTTAAAACACTAGTTCAAAAAATAGTAAAATTATCGATTTACATAATGACTAATGAGAACTTTATATATATTTAAAAACAATTGTTTAAAAAATGCTAAAATTATAAAGGCAAAACACAAGAGGTCGAATTTGTACAGAGAAGATAATGTAGATCATGCACAGCTGTATTTATTGATTAGAAATGAAATCGTTTGTTTTAATACTTTACAATGTAATGTGTTTTTGTCATTTCTTTCCTTGTAACCTTATGACCTGACTATCACCTCATGACCCTACAATATGCGATAAGGTAGGTTTTATGCCAGTCAGCTCTATTTTCCAAGAAAGTGGGAGATAAAAAGGAAGGAAGGAGGGAAACTGCATATTCAAATTAGGATTATGACTTTAGGATCAGTGTAAGGGCTGGACTTAAGGCAAGTGTAGTTGTGGGGTTGAGATTAGTGTTTGGGGCAGGGTAAAAATTAGTTTCCATAGTTTTAGTGAGCAGTTTTTCTTATTTCTTCTTTCACCTATTTTTGTATTGCACTAAGAAAACCAAGAAAGTGCCCATTCTTCTAAAAAATGTCCTAAAATAAATACTGAATAGGCTAATGTTATATTGACTTTGTTTTTATTGCCCATGGTCAGACCATCTGTTTTATATTGGTATGAAAATATTATTTTTTGTATCGCTAGGCCTTTATTGTTTCTGTTTATGGTTTATTATATAGAAAATCCTTCTATATTGTCATGTATTTAAGCCCAGCACTCCATTTTTTAATCACACCTTTCTTTACACTGGACACCGACAGTAAAGTTTCTTTACATTGAAATAGGTTATATTTAGTGCTCCATGTGTGCTTATAATCACTTTCCTTTACAGTGGACACCCCCCTTAGTATCTCACCACCCATGACAAATCTAACTGCCCCGAACGCTAGCACCAACGCCCCAATTGCTCAGATGCTGTTTTGGCCGGGATCACATGCAGGAATAGACCCATCGATGGCTGTTCACCTTCCAACAGGTACACACCACCTTCTGTATGGGCCGGGTTTGTGGGATTGGTAGAGTGGGGTTTTGGGGATGGGCAGAGTGGGGTTTGGGGGATTGGCAGAGTGGGGTTTTGGGGATTGGCAGAATGGGGTTTTGGGGATTGGCAGAGTGGGGTTTTGGGGATTGGCAGAGTGGGGTTTTGGGGATTGGCAGAGTGGGGTTTGGGGGATTGGCAGAGTGGGGTTTGGGGGATTGGCAGAGTGGGGTTTGGGGGATGGGCAGAGTGGGGTTTTGGGGATGGGCAGAATGCCCCTGGGTGGATTAGATAATTTTTGGTTTTACATATGTGGGTCATGTGATGTAACAACTCTTAAAGTTTTATTCTGTTTTGTCGACTCCTTGTTGGATATGTCAGTGCGTTATGGCATGTCTGTCACAGTCATAATTCAAGATCGTATTTTCGTTTTTAAGGGAATTAACCTAAGTAAATGTTTTCTTTCTTTTAATAAATTGACTCAGAGTGTTAAATGGTCTAACATTTCACCAAATCTGATCAAAATTAGAGCAGCCGTTCAAGCGCTATGCCCCAAAAATATAATTTATTACAAAAACGTTTTGGCTTTTAACGTCTCAGGGGAATTCCCCCGAATTCATTACCCAAAAGTATACTTTCTGCATATTTAGACCATGTCCTCTTACAATTGTCAAATTTTTGTTGCAATTCCATTACTCTTTTTGGTATATGCCGGGGAGCCATGCCATGCATATGTTGCTATCATGATTTGAGGAAAAAATCTTATTTTTT
>CH003173.1:0-53383 GCA_000149265.1 Ciona savignyi
CTTCACCACCACGAACTGCACGAGGAGGGCAACCACGAGTCCGATGCCGATCGCGATCCCCACATCAGCGAGTGTGGATAGTTGGTTGAAACCCAGCACTGCGGTGGACCAGTGGTTAGTTGGGTGGGTGTTGGGTGTCAGCGGGGGGGTTGTGGGATCAAAATTCACCACTTTTATTTTGTGTTTTTAATGCATTCTCTGCCTGAACCCAGTATTTTAAACTAATATCTTAAATGATACAACCCAATAACAGGGGGCTGTGAAGTTATGTCAGGTGTTCGGCAGTAAGAAATATTTGCTAAGTTAGTCTACATTGAGTGGATTAATGAGTTGTAATAAACTAGTTGGACCATCTCAATCAGATACAACACACTGTTGTAACAAGGTATGAAGATATCAAATATACGACTGGCCAGCTATGCAGGACAAAGTTGTTTTTGTGCATAGCTGGCCGATAGAACACAATGTACAGGAATGTCCGAACAACAATCTGAAGCACTTTGTCACACAATACTTACATGGTGCACCTGAGAAAAACACTGAGAAACAGTTGATGCCGATGGTGCAACCGTACATTATCGGCAGCGCAATCAAACCCGGGTAAACTGGATCATCCTATGGAGATAACAATTTGTTGTTGGGACAGAAAATTATTGCTCATTTCCCATGCTTTATTACTTTTTTATACATTATGTCCAAGAAGTAATATTTGTAAAGTTTTAAGTTGAAGGGAAGAGTTTAATCTTAAGATTATAATCTTGTGTATCACATCTTACACACCCATATGATAATAATAACAATAGTAAAATATCAATTTATTCATATTTTCAATTCTCTTATAGAATTTAACCTTCACAAATATTACTTGACATAATGTTAAATCTGTAAAATAAAAAGTATATTTCCAACAAATTGAAAAAATTAACCCCCAAACACAATAAGTTAAGACATAAAGATACAATGTTCCCATTATGTAAAACCCACACATATGTAGCCGGCTATATATACACATGCATAAGTAGCATGTACGCTGGAGGGCAAGTTATATTTATAAACAGACAGCGATTGACAGAACAACCAAGATTATCTGACAATCAAGTATCTGTACGGCAGCATATTGTGCTAATTGTGGATCCCAAGCTTAATATCACCATGCACCAAATAAAAGTCGTAAAACGGTTTGAGCAATAAAGTAATAAGATACACAAACAAGCAAGCAAACTGACAAAGCACATTGACAGAATGTGTCAACTCAGGACTGACTTTGGTTAGGAATGTCATTCAAGAATTCAAGAATCGATTCAAATAGGAAATATCCGAATTATTTTTGGATTTAAACAATTTAAAAAAAGTATTTTTTTGCTTGTTAAATTTTTTTATTGCAGTTTAAAATTCTCAACCCAAAATTATAAATTCTAGAGACCAAACTGATTCTGATCACGACAACCCTAGCTCTGACACCAGTATGTGAAAAACAATAAACCAAATTTACGCTTGGCCATAAATCAATAGTGAATACAATCATAGATCATTTAATAATAAAGTTCAAAGTGCAGTAAGTGGGGAAGTTGGTAATAAACAAGTTTGAAGTTCAACTAAACAGTTATAGGCAAAGAACTTTTAAGTTTTACGAGAAGTTTTATACTCGGTCTCCAGTTATAAATCTCTGGTATTTAAAGTGTCACTTTTAGTCAAGTGGCCACTTATCATGAAGTTTGCATTATGTGCATACAATAATATGTAGTCACTACGGGTTGCTTGGTACATATGTATGAAATGTATGGAAATGAAAATACCTTCTGAAATATAAGCACTCGAAGAAGAACATAAAACGCAGCAGCCATCCCTCCAGCTAGTAATGGCGACAGGAACCACGATGCCACTGGAAAAACAGGATTCAAATAGAATTTGGAACAATTCCTCCAGGGGTTATTTTTTTACTAATTGTCACTTGTGTTTATGACACATTCATAAAATATATTTGGTATTCAGTGAAAATTATGTGATTGAATAAATGGTATTTTGTAAAAAAGGTGTTGCTAAATTATTATGAAAAACATATGACACATCACTTGCCTATAAGACCCATTTTGAGCCAATTCACACCGATTGCACCATGAGCAACCAGTGAGAAACCAACGGTCGCTCCCACGATGCTGTGAGTTCCAGACACCGGCAGTTTGAGGAAAGTTGCGATCAACTGCCACAAGCCGGACGCTGTGAATCGGAAATACAAGTCAACAGCAAAATACACAAAGTATCGTTTGACCGCTGTCAATGACTTGCTGACACAAGCCATTTAAATCGAGTCGATATGTTTACCCACCAAACATCGCGCTTATTTCTCCCACCATCAGCAGAGCTTCTTGCCCGTGGTATATATCGACATCTATTATTCCCTTGCGGATCGTGGCACCCACTTTTGCACCCAGCAGTATTGCACCAAGAGTCTCGAAGATAGAAGCCAATATACATGCCTTTTGGAGGGAAAATCAAACTTGATAATGCATAATACAATGTGTAATAACGTGGTGAAAGCATAAAAAAATTACTTAGGTAAATCCACGGAAAATTAAAAGAAGGGAAGGAGGAATGAGATGAAACTTCTCATTAAAATGAAGTTATTATTAAAGTACCTGTTATTCAAAGGTTTACAATAATTTTACGACTTTTATAACAAAGAAAGTTTGTGGCATCCAAGCAAACCCACAAAAAACCTGGGTAATGTAAATGGCATCCCCGTTAGAAACCGCTGTGCTAGTTAAATGACTAAAGTAAAATAAAGATAATTTCCCAACATTACTATGTGCTGACTGCCACTGCTAGTTATAGTTTAATGGTGATTGGAGAACAATCTGGTCCGGGTTGGAATTTATAGTTTAATAATAAGTGATGGTACAAATGCAAGAAATGACATTGCACATCACAAATGAGAATTTAAACCACTAACTACACAGGGAGCAGTCGTTAATAACATGTGAAACCACAGGTTTAACCACAGCTTTACGACCATTGATAACAAGATGTCCTTGACATTTTAGCTGATGCGTGACCCACAGACTGTAAGGATGCATTGTTGCGGAAAGTCATTGTTAGCATCACCCAAAGGTACTTAATATGTCAACCAGTAGATGTGGGAATAAGTTGGTTGACGCAAGTTGTTGTTTTTTACTGTTACAAGCGTAAAGGGAATAATAAAAACAGTTATTATTGTAATAATAATAACGGACATTTTAATAAAACTGACAAAAATCAGCAGATAAAACTGCATAGCACAATACCTAACATACCGGTATCAGTTAATAACAGAACTGCTAAAACACATGGCATTTACCCATTCCAGAAATAACGACTGTTGTATCAAGATGTGCTATTTGAGGTTTTATAACAGTCAACAATAAAATAAGGGAAGGAGGAAAACTGCTCATTAAAACTATGGAAACTAATTCTAACCGTTCCCCAAACACTAATTCCACCCCAAAAACTAAGTCCTAGCCCAGCCCTAATTCTAACCCTATAATGACATAATAATAATTTTAGTGAGCAGTGTTCCTCCTTTCTTACTTCCCATATTCCCTGCTTTTAGTTTTTTTCCAATAACTTTGTACAAGAAAAGAATCCACCAAAAATAACATGGTTAATATCCCACGTACCTGCTTGAGTGTGAGAGTTCCAGCACCGACAGTCGTTCCGAAACTGTTTGCGACGTCATTTGCACCAACTGCGAAGGCCAGGATAAACGCAATAATAAATCCCGTTATTAATATCCACAAAACGTCCGATTGAAATTGTTCGACTGAAAATGGGGAAGTCACAGTACTTATTGCTGAAGTAACAGAAGAAATGGCTTGGGTGATGGCAGTTGTAGCCATCTTTCTCAGTTGATTTTGAACTTTAGTTTCTTGAGGTGGTTTCTATATAGTTGATAGTGTATTAAGACGTTTATTTAATTAGCATACACTATAATGATAGCTTGAATATATGTACTTTTTTTATTAAAATATGTATTACAAAAACAAATTACTTAAAAGGTTAGTGATTGTATAAAAACACTTACTACATACCACGCAGTTTAAACTACAGTTTATTGTCATTTAAATTGAATAAACTATCCTTAATTTTATTAAAATTAAAACTACGGTTATGTACTTACATCAGCTTTCTACTCACAAAATGTAATCAGTAACTTCACACGCTTGTTTCAATAATCCATGGTTGGCAAACAAGTCTAACGAGCGACTTCAGACGAGTGATTTACAACACGTGCTGAGTACAAACACTGCTGTACTCGATGGCCAGCTTTCCACGTGGATAGCGCAATGGCGACCAGGGTTTTCGCGCGTATATTTTGCATGAGAATCGAATTACATTTTGTAGTGGTCTTTCCGGCCCGACCTCGTGCTCGATTGGCTGGTGGTTGGTAAACAGAAATTTAATCCCCTAACTGTGTCCGGTCGGATACATGAGATGGTAAAGGGTCGCCGGTTTGGATGCACTCACAGGGTTGATAAATTGGTAACAGCAGTTGTGATGAGTAATTTGACGACAACCGGCGTGATAAAGCTTCCGTGCGTTTTTTAATTTACTCGGATAAAGCAAGAATGCCCAATTTATTTCGGCCGCGCAAAGTAAACAGCGGTGTATTAGACCTAATAGCTTCGAGGGTTTGTACGACGTCTTTTTGCTGAAGCGTTCAGGTTCGAAACTGACCCCCTGGCTGGTCGGTTGTATCCTTGGGCAAGGCACTTAACGGCCTGAACCCAGTGTATTAATGGTTTCTACTAAATTGAAGGAACGTGTCTATCATACACAACACACTGTAATAACTACGTTAACCCGACTACTCAGTAAATAAACTCAGCCAATACGTCACGCGTCAGTCAATATTAACAGGCAATGAATATTAAGTGATAAGAGAAGCAGTAGCATAATGTTGACAATTGTATTGCACATATTTGTATCACAATCAAGTCGTATCATTGAGCTGTATATTCGATCACTTTGCAATAGAAAACATGGTGTACTTTAAAATGCTTTTGAGATAATTTGCGTGAAGATATACAGGAAATAAAGTATTTTGATTGGTTGTCAAGAAAAATGGCACAGATTAGTTGACCTTATTTTCTAAAACGCAATTAAACTAATAAATGGTCTATAAAAGACAATTGCACAGGTTATTAAAATATAAAATAAAACTAAGCGAGAAGTTTAACCGATCCACTGTCTGAGGCCATCAGGAGCTGACGTTTCATCGGCAAAATGCAGAACGTCGACAAAGTACCTTTGAGAGTGTCGGACCTGAGCTTTGTAACAGTGGTTGGCTTATCGTAATGCATTCTTGCCATTCTGCTGATCTGGTATTATGTTTGTGGACGTTAGGAATATTTATTTATAAGTTCCTGCATATGTGGTGCAGTGGTTAGGTTGGCTGTTTGAAACCAATGGGTGCCTGGTTCAATACATACCCTGGTAATTAAATCTGTAACATTCACACCGACAAAATAGCTTGGTGGGTTAGTGCGTTGGCTTACACCCAAAAGGTTGCAGGTGCAAACCGGTCACTAGCAAGTCGGTTGTGTCCTTGGACAAGACACTCATCAGACATTGCCTGAACCCAGCGGAATAATGGGTTCTACCAAATTAAAGGAACGTCTCAATCGTACACAACACACTTTAATATCCCAGGTAACCTGCCGACAAGGTTATCTGACAATTGCCTGTGTTAATTCCATGTATTTCCAATCACAGGTAAAATAATCAAATTTCCCATGTGCACCACTAATCTATTGAATGAAGTGAATCCATGCACCTTCATCAGTCCCCATGTGATGCAATCGATGGACGTTGATCCGATTGGAAGTTGACCCGGATATGACCTCGTTGTGGTAGGTTCGTACCATCGTCACAGGCTCTGTGATCGACCGATACACCATGCGTGGTTTCGTGCTCGTCGTGTCCCAGTGCTGTGGTTCATATGTGGTTGAAAGTGTCGTTCTGGACCGTGACATTGCAAAATGACATTGTAACTTTAAACATTATGTTAAATTGAAATGAAGTTATATTTTCATATTATTGGGGTGGAATTACTGCTTGCCGGGGTAATTGGGAAAATTTTGTCAATTAAAATATTTTCTTTTTTAAACACCATATAGTTAAAAGGTAAAATTTAATAAACAAAATATTGTTTGCGTTCAATTCCTTACTGCTATGGTCTGGTCCATGGAGGCAGTGAGGAAATGATCGCCGACCACACATGATGTAGTGATGTCACTATCGTGGGCTTGCCACATCCGCAGTATCGGACCCATCCGCACATCGATCAGCGATATGAAGCCGGATGAGAAGCCAACGGCCACCCAGTTCCCATTCGTGCACATTGTCCTTGGAATAACAAGTTATAAAGCAAAACATATGATGGTCTGGTGTCACCTATATATATATATGGGGGGTATGATAGACTGAGCAAAACATCAAAAGGCAACAGTTTTACAAGACATTTCAAACATTATTACAAGACTTTTGGTGCTTTATTTCGTTTTCAAGGCAATCTTATTATATATAATTCCCATTGGATGCGATATGAACAACACCCTCATTCAGTTTTATTGGAACCTATTGTTCTATGTCCGTTAAGTGGCTTTCTTAAGGACACAACTGACTAGCTAGAGACCAGTTACAAACCCGCAATCATTCGACTAAAAGGCAACTCACTACCCCACCAAGCCATCCAGTCGCATAGAACACACCTGACCACCCCCACTGATGCGCCGACGGTTGTCTTGTACTCCTGCGCCACGTACTGACTACGCACGTCGATGAGCTTGATGAATGCATCGCTGTTTGCGGCCAGCACAGCACGTTGGGGGGAGGGCAGCGCTGTCATCGATACAATTCCCGACTTGAACTCGGAGCTGTCAAATGTTACTACCTGGGTGGAAAAGATATTGTTTTAAAAGAAAATTTTAAATGAGGAGTAAAATGAAAAAATGAAAAAAAGAAGCAAGGGCTGTAAATTGCATTATAATATATTATAATAAGTCCTACTGGTCAGGAAAATCTAGCTTCGGTTCAGAATGCTTTATATTGTGTTATGTCCTATAATATTGGGTCAGAAAAACCTTGGGGAATTAACCCAAGTCGTAACTTCGATTGCCACCAAAGTTCTGAGTTTCTAACCTTACATTATAGGACTTGTTATATTGTCATACATGAAGCTTGATATTTCAAAGCACACCATTTTATAAGGTTGTTTCAACAAGCCTCAACAAATACTGCACAACTAAGACACCAGCTATTCGGTTGTCCAATGTAGGCCACCCTGGTGCAGAATTTGGGAACCTTATGGGAACCATTGAGATGGAATATCAACTTTTATTCTGCCCCACATTATGGAATTTGGTTACAAACCACATTTATATGAAATATCATATAGGTTCCCCCCATGACCCAACCCACCATTTGCCCGGTGTATGGATCCCACACATGCACTGATCCATCGCAGGTTAATATGGTGTTGTCGGATTCCAATATGCTGATATGGGATGGTGTCTTCTTGTGACCACGGTATGTGAATGATGGTTGGATGGTGTCGCACGTGCTGGTGTGCAACGACCATATCTTCACCATCTTGTCCTTCCCACCAGTGACGAACCATTCCTCCGAGTTGTTCACACACATTGACCTGCGGGACAACCGAACTTGTTTGGATGTTTGATTTGCTGTTTAAAGCAACAGCTGGTATTGATCTGACCAACTCTTGTAAAATGGTTCTGAAGTAAATCTTGCAAAACTTGGTAAAAAATTAATTATTAGCGGATAACATCTGGTAGAACTGTGTAAATATTTTTTATGCCATTAAGTTCAGCCGGTAAAGCAATATCTCTTGTTATATAGCCAGAAGATGCAAGGTAATCTAAAGATTTGCGTTATAATAACACCCGTTTTTCCAGTCACCGAAATAAACCTGAATATCCAAATTCTTTCCTACTAACCAACTCATTTTACCGACTAAAATTGCAAGGTCAGCATAATTTTAGCTACATTTTAAGGGTGAAACCAAGTTACCGAACGGCTCCACTATGGCCAGCAAAGCTCTGCAAATCGATCTGATTGAAATGAATGTGATTGTCGGTATCTGGAAGTCCAATCTCGTGCTCCCAATACGCCAACCAATTCCCCGTCAACTGGCAGTTTTCGTTCTCTACAAAAACAAGAGGTTTTTGTTTAATTTTTTATATATTTATTTACCTAAATTTCTACTTGGTAGTATTGAGTTTAAGTTTAATTACATTTTGCCCATATAACGATGAAAAAAATACATCTTGACGTTATAAAACAACTATATGTACCGTTCAAGTCTTTCCTTTGTGCCTTTGTTTCATCATTGGGGTCACAGGGGTCACGGGGGTCATGTGGGTCGTTGGGTCTTGCTTCGTTGGCCTCATGGAACACGATTTGGTTACCCACCATCGTGATATTGGAGGGGGAAGCCCCTGATGCCCCGGTGGCTTCCTGTATGTGGTATTGGGTAACAACATTAGTGCCCCAGAGTTATGGGATAATATCAGTGGTTACTGGTCAATTTTCTCCAAAGGCAAATCACTTAGCATACACCCAGTGGATTGTTAGGCTCTACTAAACTATTAACCGGCCTTCAACATAAAATATACCAAACCACAAAGCTTCGGCAACTACATGGTCTTAAGACTGATGTAATACCTGTTTCATCAAACCAAAGCCAAATTAAGCCAGAAGTTATTTGAATGTTTCATTTAACTGCTAGAATACTCAGCATCGGGTTTCAATCATATGACCCTTTGGCTGATGGTCTAACATGTGACCACTCAACCGGCTAGATTGATAAATAACTGGTTCCATCATCTCCACCATACCAACCAACACCCCATGCATCCACCCAACTACCTTGTTACCCACACCCCCATGCTCAGCAAGCCGATTCTCAAACTTGGAGCTGAGTTTCCAAATCACATCATGGTGTGGGTTCAATATCCGCTCCATATGGAAGCCCCCCATCAATCTGGTGAATGGCACGTATGCGTGGTACGCTGTTTCGGGGCAGAATGTCTCGGATATTTCGGCGATAATTTTATCATCGTTCTCAGTGTTCACTAATGATTTGTCTTTGCTCGAGTTGCTTGAAATATTCTGGAATCGTAAGTTAACGAAAGTTCTTAGAACGTCAATAAATTGAATTTTTTAGTTTTTAAATTTTTAAATCTTGTTTAATAAGTAGAAGAACATTTATGAGAAACAAATCAATCAATAGAGCTATTGTATGCAATTCTCGTTAAAATAAAACAATTAAACATGAAAAGTTATGTGTAGTTAATAATCGTTCCAAAATAAAAGTTAGAATGGATCAGTTTTAACAGTAAGCACAGCTGGAAAAAATGGCAGTGCCCAACGGTGCTACATGGACATTTGTGTTAAAGATCTTATTCGAAAGTCATTTAAACTGCGTAGTTAAAAAAACGTCTGTAAATTTCTGGAGATATTTATAAACTACCAAAATGGGCGGTAAGAGTAGCTAATTCAACATTTGACAAAAAACAACAACATATTTTTAAGGGATTTTTGGAACACGGACAATAAAATATCATGTTGCAGCGTGAAACAACTGATTAATAAATAACGAGAATAAATATTACAACGAGAATCAAACAGAGCAACGTACCACACTCTCAGTGCTTCCATTCATAGAGTTGGAGGAATCAGATATCCACGAGTCGTTTAATCGAGTTGAATGGATGGCTGCGGTGATGGAGTCGGTGGCTGGTTCTAAACTCCGTGGTATCGTGATGGAGGTCTCTTTTGGCTGGGGGGGAGGGGGGATTTAGAGATTTAATATTCATGTTTATCCCCGTGAATGGGAAAACCAAGGGGGTTAACACACGGGCAATCGTAAGGTGTGCTAACATTGACCAAATAAAATTTTCCGGTACACCAAATATTAATTACACATTCATTATACAAATATAATTTAATAGTTGACTCATTAATATAGATTCGAAACATTAGTCCCAACATAGTTGTGTGAAATTCCCTTAGACTAGTGTATTGATGCATCAAACAAACACAAATAGTGGCTACTACAAAAGAAAAGGAAGTTATCAAACCATTGAAACCATTGAAACCTACCGATATTGTATTCCCACCATCATTCACCAAGCCATTCCTTCCATTTTGTATCGGCGTGGTGTAATTGCTGGAGATAATAAGATTTATGTTGCATATATTTCTATTGTTTATGATCGTAAATTAGGAAACCGAATATCTGAGATTGGATACTCAAGTTAATCAACAATAACAAGAAGAAATCGTTAAATTACTTTGTGCCATTCTATCATTGCTATTGCAATGTGTTGAATTATCATGGAGACATTGCTACACTTTTGTTCAAACCACTAAACCACTTGGTCCTGCTTAGAGACTTCTGCAAAGACGCAACCGATAAGTTGGCTTCGATCCAACAAAAGTCAAGTCATATTCCAAGTCAAGTCAGATTCCAAGTCAAGTCAGATTCCAAGTCAAGTCAGATTCCAAGTCAAGTCATATTCCAAGTCAAGTCACCCACCTGAAGAATGACTGTAGAATCCCAGTCATCCGCTGCCGAGCCATGTCACGTCCGATACGAACCGCGATCGTCACAACCACCTTCACAGTTTTGAGACACAAGGCTTTGCGTTGGGTGCCTCCACATGGGAAGCTGGAATATACGTCGTTATTATGCACGGATATGATGTCAAGCAGAATGACATTTAGAACATTTATATATCAAGGTGGGACTCGATATTATATGGAACATTGGGTAGAGTTGTGCTTTATGATTATTTGGGGAATCAACAATTGAAATGAAAGTTGAAAAAGATTGATCATCTATACAGTGACCACCATTCTTATCTTAAGCAACAACACATTCTGTGCCGTTTCAATAGAATATTGGATGTTAGCTCTTATGTTTGATTAACATTACAAGCATTGTTATATCTATTCTTCCAACACGAGACACGGCATAAACGACAAATGTTCTTGGGTATGTAAGTAGTTGCAGAAAGGCTTATTCGAATGAAATTCAGCTCGTACATTTATAATAGATATTTTCGCCATAACAAAAGCATGAGTTTTAAATTCAAATATAACCTTTGAAAGTCCATTGGTTAGCAGGGGAACAATGCAAAGGGGGGGGGGCATTTTGCACCCCTGGCAGTCTTGCACCCCTAACTGTACGCCAATTCCCATTGTAAAGTTTCAAGGATTTATCAACTTTTTCCAATAACTAAAAAACACCTGAATTTCTTTGAAGCCAACACCCCTATGAGAGGGAGGATTATCTCCTTGGAAAGTCGACTGAGTTGATCCATCAATATCTGGTCGGTCCAGTAGGGCACGAGGTGCAACAGGACAGTGGTGGTGGCGTCCAGGGCTGCGCTCGCTCGTGGGGTGAACTTCGTGCCCGAGATCGCAGAAGATACCTGGAGGGGTGGGTGGGTATTTGTATTCTGGCAGATATCACATGATTTTCTATAACTTGTGTGGAAAATATTGGTTCGAAGTCACTACTTAAAGAACCTATGATTATTATTGATAGATATCCTCACACAAAATTTGTTGATGCGCTTAACTTCTTTTGAAGATAGATAGAAACTACACTGTGTATATGGTTATGTTATTTAGCCAAGTTTGTTATAAAAAAATATAAATGTTTAAAAAGAATATACTGATTCTAATAAATTAAGCAAATGACACATCCCACTCACATTATAGGATAGATGTGGTATATACTGCAGAGTGAAGTACGACGCTCCATACATAGAAGCAGCGAATATGAGGCAATCTATCAGCGACTGGTGGTTATGCACCCGCCCCTCTGGACCTGTGGATTTTGAAAAGAAAATTGATAATTACATACACATATATAATATGGTGTTCATTAAAGAAGATGATTCATGTTTTATGGAAAATCTCAACGGTATCACATGTACAATCATCTGATTATTTTAGGTCCACTACTGGGTTAGCATAGCATGTTATACATTGAGTACAAACCTCAGCGACCGAGAGGAACTGAACAAAACATCCAACTTATTGCCATGAAAACATTCCAAATAAATCAAATTTGAACATAATGTCCTATGCAATACACTATGAACAGAAAAATTAAATTTTCCGAAAAAAAGAATTTTACTAGAGACAATTATACCATAGCAAATTGCCATATATATTTGCTATAATTTTTCCTATAAGAATCATCCATATATTTTGCAAATGCCTCAACAAATCGTGATACCATGGCTATGAAGAAAGCAAGCATTGAGGAATCCCAGCAGATGTCGTGCGATGTACTTCGATGTGAGGGTTGGTCCAAACTTCATGATGATCCACTGTAAGCTCTCCATGGTAGCGTCTGTGGGATGTGGGATGTGGGTTTATAGCAGGGATGCATACTGGTTGGTTGGGCGGTAGTGGGTTGGGCTGTCGGACGGAGGGTTGCTGGATCGGAACCGATGGCTGGATTGTGGTATTTTTAGCAAGGCAGTGTACAAACATTGCCTGAACCCATTGATTAACGGGTTGTACTAAAACTTAAGAAAGGTCTTATTCATACACAACAAACTGCAATAGCCCAAGAACACTGAAGTTTCACTTGCGGGAAAACTTAAAATGTGTTTTTGCTTTCATTCCGAATCAGTATGAAATGTTCTAGATTCAAAATTATTGATTCTAAAATAATGTTGAAATCGAAATTGACATTGCTAACGAAGATCCAAGTAGTCTACAGCAGTGGTTCCCAACCTTTTTTAATGTCGGGCCAAATTTCAAATTTTAGAATACGTATGAAGCCGCATGAAAACACTCATGAAAACACACTGCTTTAAAAAAACAGTGACGTAACAATAGCGCCTTTTCACAACTTTCCTTGCCTCTAATCTTAACTATGAAGTTAAAACTCTTTTCCCAGCCTTCAAACTAAGCAAGGGTAATTTTAGAATACTAATTTTATTTTTTTTTCTTATTAGAATCAGATTCTAATATTTTTAGGGGATTTTCTAAGGTCAATGAGAGCCGCAAGAAGGCTAGCTGGGAGCCGCGGTTGGGAATTACTGGTCTACAGCCTCAATTCAACCCAAGAACCCACCATTCCCTGCAGTAGTATTTGCGAGATGCTCAATCATCAAGCTCGGGAAAGTCTCCATGAAAACTTGCAATCCGAACCGATGGTACAACTGGATAATGAAGTGTTTCTCGTAAATCTCCGTGGCTCGCGTGTCCACCAAGTGGCCAGTATCCACCACTTTGAAGACACCAACGACAACTGGAAGCAAAAGTTTGCAGCTTTCTTTGGGGCCTGGGGGAAAATTAAGTTTACAGTAAAAACAAATTTTCCTACTTTTCTAAATTTAAATCAAAATTATATGAATAACAATAATTTTGTTTCTAGTTCCGAATGAATTGTTGGAATAAAAATCAATCAAATCATTTCCTATTCTAATAGGATTGAATTCAAATCAAGTACACAAACAGGTATATCTGGGGACTAATTACACAATATTTCATACAGGCATTAAGGTAAATAAAATAATACATACACCTAGCTGTACAAATGTCACACTATGGGTTAAAATTAAAAAAACATTTCCAACATATATAAGCTTAGTACATGCTCATCATGCATTTAAAAACTTAAATAAACAAACAAATCCACTTAAAACCACCCACTTACCCAATTCCTGTGCGAGCTTGTCGAACGAGATGATGAGAAATTGCACGTTGTGCGGCAGTGGTTGATGCAGCAGCTGGATTATGTGGGGTACGAGTATGTGGAAGCCCTCTATGTGGTCGTGTAGCAGTTGTAGGAGCTCGTGAAGCATCTCAATAACGTCGGGGAAGTTGTGCTCGTGCAGGGGGGTGGTGTAGTGGTCGGTGGTCATCTGGGGGAGAATGTTTTGTTTTTCGTCAGCGTAATTATATAAATACCAATTAAGGTGGTTACATCACTTTTTCAAAGACAAAATAACTTAAAATATTTGTTGGGTAAGTTTTAATACCAAGTAAAGTGCCAGAATTAGAAATGATTAAAATTGACAGCTTTAACCAAATCTTGTTACGATTCAAAATATTTGAGTTTGATATTTGGTTCAAATGGTATCTTGTATTTATATATGTCGTGCTATGATGGCTGGCAGTACCAGATGTTTGCAAGTCGCTTGTGCGCTGGGCGTCCTTGGTAGGATTTAGCGGTTTTGACATGCGGTTAATTGTTTCACCAAAACCCTAATAAAAACAATCATATACAACACACCAATCACCAATAACACACTGCAATATCTTTCTACAACATACAACACCATATACTTACCATCAAATAGTGCAGGAATGTGTAGAGAGCATGGAAGTATGGAGGGAAGTGCATGATGTGCATGGAGGGTGTGAGGAGATGGTGGGAGGTGGGAGGGGGGAAGCTGGAAGTCGTCATCAGTTTAAACAATCGATGGTGGATGGTTGGATCGTATTTCGTGGAGGACTCCACTTTCGCAAGCTGAGCACAAGTGCTGGGAGGTAGGAATGTGTTATTAATATCATGCAGTTTATATTTTGTTTTGATTGCATATGACGTTTCAATTGTAGCTTCAATTATTATATGGAATAAAAATAACCTTAAATAAACTAACAAGCATGGGGAATTTGGCAAGGACTCAAGATTCAAATAAGAAACAATAAAGCATTGATGTATGCGGGAAATAACATGATTTACACAAATGATTTAAATGAAGCTTCCATCAGTATCTCAACCCACACTAATGATCATTGAAGCTACAATCAGTACATTTGTGTGATCAATGTTATTTCCATCATCAAGTTTGTAGTAATTCTTATTAAAATATGTTGCATGGTATTTAAAAAACAAGCTTAAGAAAGTAAAAGGTATGAATTACTGAAGTACGCTGTTATGAACCACATAAGCAGGGTTTTAGCGTAAATTGTTTCTTATTCCTTCCATGCTTGTTGTCACATACCAAACTACACCTCACCCTGGCACAGTATCAGCCAACGCCTTCAATATATATTCCACAGGGTATCGAATCACAGATGGTAATTCCACTTTGTGTGCATTGTAACACGCGTGGACTGCTTGGAACCGCTTGGACAGTGGCAGATCATCCACCACACAATGCATATGAGGTGCGAGATAGAGCTCCAGCGCGAGACACAGAAATACAATCGTGTTTTTATCCGAGACGAATTCTGCCACCGAACATTTTGTCTTTTCATCGTTGTCACGTTGCAATACTTCGCAGAATGTCTTGGAAAGTGAAGCGCTGTGGTGGGAATATTATGAATTGTGCATTTCAATTGGATTTAGTAAGAAGGAATCAATGTCCATTCGAGAATCAAAATTTATATTCGATTCAAATAAGAATCAAAAATACATTTTGGTTCAAGATATTGGAAATTAAGTGCTCTTTAGAATCCAGACTTAACCAGATAAGAATATCCAAAGCAACTACACAAAAGAATTTAAGATAATGATAAAAAAAATATGAGCTGGATGAGACATACATAGAAAATAACAGATAAAAATAAATGGAAATCCCACATTTACTCCACACCATGGCTTACCATTCAGTATTGCTTGATTTGAAGCAGAGAATCTTCTCCAATTGATCCAACCATTGAAACGGGTTGTAATCTGGTGGGAGGGAAAGTTTCTGAGCTTCGTTCCTCTCATCCACCATCATATCATCCCCTGCCCGCATTTCACCTATCTGTTGGGGGGAGGGGGGGATATAGGGAATCAACTATTTATGCAATTATCAAGATTGACCACTAAGGTATTTCATTTATTGGTTTATATGGCTGTTATCTCTGTGACCTCAAGAAAAATCAACCCACCAAGCCATTTAACCGGTCACAAATTCCTGCCGGCCACCTCTAATAGCATCGTTCCAACAGCCAGGTGGAAGGACCAAAACATGTCGCAGGCTAATCTTCACCCAGTGGTTTTTAAGATTGAATTAAAACAACATTTTAATTTGACAGAACAGTTGATGACCGTTCAACCAGGACCCGCTGGTGCAAGTTGACTACAGCACATATGAAATACCTCTTGTACAACGAGTGCGTCTTTGGCTGCTTCCACGATATTTGAGTTGTTGAGCGATTCACTCATCGGGTTTGTGCATGTCTGGGGGTGAGATCTTGTTCAAATTTTGTAATAAGTTCCAATCTAGATACCTTCATTACAGGACGTTTTTGGTATGTGATCAGTGTATTCGACCACAATTATGATGCAATGAATGAAAGTAATATATTTCCATGCAGTTTTGTCTCCAGTGCCGATAATTAAAGGATATTAAATAGAAATCACATTATCAAACACCTAATATTAAATAATTTGAAATAAAACATTTTTGCTGGTTGTGCTAATTCACAGCATTTATAAATATTGGAAACCCGTAAGAACATCCACATGCAGACCAATATTCCAACCATGTGGTCATGGTGAATTATTAGTGCTATATATGGTATCCCATCAACCCCCACCTGTGTGGCATCCATGGCAGACGGCTTGTGTGGATGTGGAGCAGAGAAGAGTTGCACGATACCATGAGTGTGGGGATCGCGATGGTCGTCCACCAACTGCCGACAAACATTCATCGCTTCCTCTGCGTGTCTCCCGCGCAACTTGTACCCGAAGGTCACGTCGACCCACTCGTGCAGTTTGCTCGATACTTGGGGGCTCTCTAGCATCTCCCTGTGTTGGGGGGGGGGGGGGAGGAGTGATGGGTGGTTAATGTGATCGATATGTTCACTTAATTATACACAAAAAATAGTCTTAGCAACGAGCCATCCTGGGCTGTAAAAAAAACATGTAAAATGTAAAAAATGAGAGAATGTGACTAAATTGTTCTACTTTATACAGGCTCTATACTATAGTGTGCAACAAAGGCACACAGTCATAAATTTAAAAAAAACATAAAAAAAAACTTGGGCAATAAAAAAACAAACTGTACAGAGAAACTTACAATTAAAACAATTGTACAACAAAGCATCCCTGAATTTAAATTAAAGGTAAAAAACGTCATTTCACTGAAATAAGCTAAAGAACGTAAATTAAAACTTTACAATAAAAAACTTTATAATACAGAAATATATCTCTAAGTTTAAAATAAAGGTAAAAATATGTCAAATACGTAATTCCACCCACATATGCTGAATAACGAATTGCTGGGGTGATTGGGACCATTCGGGCAGTCCGAGGTCGTTCATATCGGGATGGATGGAGTGGAACACGCTGGGGTCGGTGTAGAACTCTGGGATGCATTCATCTGGTGACCATTCCTGTATACGTTGTATAGTGGATGGGTATTCATTCGGCTCCCAGTATGATCTGGGGAAGGGGGGGGGGGGGTGAACCACCATCTTACATGGCAATAGTTGGGTTTAACTATTTTAATAACTAATGGGGCAATAATCTTGAATCAGAAGTTATGCCTTATACAGACTAAAAAGAGAAAACAAGGATCTCAATCCTAAACTCTTCATTTCAATGATTTAGTGTCTTTCACCTTTATATCCGCGCTGCTATTGGTCGATAATAAATACCAAGCATTAGCAAGCAGAACAAGTTATTGGAATATTCTGTTGATTTAAAACACCAGGTTAGGACAGGACAGGACAGGATATTCATGTTTATCCCCGTGAATGGGAAAACCTAGGGGGTTATCACACGGGCAATCGTCAGATCACCTCGCGCCCATCGTCGGGTTACCGGAGCTCTTGCAGTGTGTTGTATATGATAGACACGTTCCTTCAATTTGGTAGAACCCATTAATCCGCTGGGTTCAGGCAATGTCCGTAAAGTGCCTTGCCCAAGGACACAACCGACTAGCTAGCGACCAGTTTCGCACCTGCAACCTTTCGATTGAAAGGCGACGCACTTAACCGGTAGACCATCGGGCCGGACGATAAAGGTTATGGACAAATGAAAGATCTAGTTGTAATTTAAATTTTGGACAAGAAATGAAATAGAAATCTATTTACAAATTAGAAATAATACACGGGCCTGGAATAACTTGGACCATGAAAACAACTCCTTCAATCTACCTGACATGCTTCTGCAGGACTTCCCTCGACATTCGACGCGCCATGTACACGTAGTACGTGATGTCCGACAACATATCCGGCACATGGTGGGGCACTTGAGCCCCACTGTTCTCAGCCGCCATCGCATATTGAAGGTACAACTGGTCGTCTCCTTTGTTCAGTCTGGAACATCAAGTTAGGGATGTTTTAATAGGTTGTTTAAATTCATAGTCAAAGTTACTTGGTGACCAACTGCAATACTAATTAAACTTTTATGCAAGCTGTTACTATCATTGAAATTTATTTAAATCCCCCTATTTAAAAGCACCCAGCGTATTCTTGGGTTCTACTAAATTAAAGGAAAGCCTCAATCATATACAACACACACTGTAATAGCTCCGGTAACCCAAAGGTGGGGGCGAGGTGATCTGACGATTACCCGTGTGTTAACACCCTTGGTGTTCCCATTCATGGGGATAAACATGAATATCCGATCCAATACGAACAGGGAAACATCCAGTGAATGGTTGCCACATAACTGCAGACTGTAATTAAAAAGCTGAAGATCAACTAGAACATACGAACCCAAGTTGGTGTGTATAAAGTTGAATTTCGGAACCTTAATTTTAATCTTAGGGATTCCTTTTTATTTAAATTAGTGGTTTTCAAAACTCTTTCATCGCGGCCGCATTATTTTAGCAGTATTAAAGGATACATTATGTTTAAACTCGACCTGTATTTGGACTTAGTAAGATCCCTCCATCCGCCGTGGGATGATGAAAGGTCGGAAACCCAAGGAAGGATGGGGTGGTGGTGGGGGTCCTTTGATCTTCTACCTGCAATCAACATTCAGTTCTATTATAAGGTTTTATAGAATACTATGTTTATCCTCCAAGATTAATAAATTTTATTACGATAGTGGGTACATGGGTTATAACATGGACCCACTGGCGTAGAGTCTGGGCGTGCGGGAGTGCGGCGCACTCCCGGTGATTTGCCAAAACAGCGTCTACTGCGTAATTTGTTAGGTATAAATTACCGTTTTTAAAATCGTCCTTAATTTTATTTTATGTATTAAGCAAACGCCTCTACCTCAAACCCTTTCCCTATTAAACGGATATTACGGTATGTGACATTTGTGCGCACTTCGCTTTAGGTATAGGCAGATGTCCGGACGAGTTCGGAAAGAAATGGACGCACTCGCACGAAAATTTGCGCTGTAGGTCTGGAGAAATGCATACGGCAGCCAATTGCATTAGCGTGTGTTGGTTTTCGTTCGCCTTTTCCATGGTGTTTATGACATTGCTTTTTGAATTAAACGTTACGTAACCCACATTTTGTAAGTGCAATTATTTAGAAAGGTAGAGCTTGAACATAATTTAAGTTCTGCTTCACGTAGCATATTTCACGTTTAAACAACATTAAAATAGTCTACATTATGCTTCTTCACGTAAAATATTTGACGTTTAAGTTACATTAAAATAGTCTACATTATACTACACGTAACATATTTCACATTTTAATGACATTAAAATAGTTCACATTACACTTCTCGTAACATATTTAAATGACATTAAAATAGTCTACATTATACTACACGTAACATATTTCACATTTAAATGACATTAAAATAGTTCACATTACACTTCTCGTAACATATTTAAATGACATTAAAATAGTCTACATTATACTACACGTAACATATTTCACATTTAAATGACATTAAAATAGTTCACATTACACTTCTCGTAACATATTTAAATGACATTAAAATAGTCTACATTATACTACACGTAACATATTTCACATTTAAATGACATTAAAATAGTTCACATTACACTTCTCGTAACATATTTAAATGACATTAAAATAGTCTACGTTACGTTTCACGTAACATATTTCATATTTAAATGACATTGAAATAGTCGACGTAACGCTTCAGGGAACAAAGTCCATCGTCGAAATCAGAGATTATCTCGTCTGTCGCAACTGCGGTGGTTTCCCTTTGAATGACTAAACGAACTCTGGACGCGTGTATTAATGTATTGCTGCTGTTTTCCAAGATTTTAAAAAGAAACTGTCATACTGATAACCGTCAATAAAATCGGTAAATGGTTAACCGATTAGAGCTCGGCGTAGCTACGAAATTACGGACGTCGGAATTACGTTACGTAAGTACGGCTGTGCGAAGTTAACGGTAATGAAATCGACTGTGTTCGTTTTTTTACGCCTACAACAGCGCATGATAACAATATAAGTTATATGGTGGTTGTTCTTTTTTAAAGACCGCGTAGTTGACTTGCAGTAGGCCTGCCCTAAGTGATGGTACGAGTAACGGTTGAGGCCTCGAGATCGTGTCGACTTGGTGTGATTTTGTAGGTCTTGGCGTTGCTAACCGCAGCGGCGCTTTTCTAGAAATTCGTAGCGGTGTTTATTGCTTTGATCGGCGGTTTGACCTAGGGTTACGTTGACCTAGTTTCAATACAGGACCACTGACGCACTCCCGCGCGCGTTTTTCCCATTACTAAGAACCAGCTAGAGGGAATAGTTGGCTAAACATTTTTTTTGATCGTTTAACCGTTATAAGAATCTAGGTTCTTGCACAGCCCTCCAGTGATACATACTATGTGTACAGTTAAATAAACAGTTGTAAGGGTGTACATTGCAAATAAAAAGTAACTTTAAAAATTTTTTTCGCGCTATCGCGCGAACGATTTTCTTTGCACTCCCGCCCATTTGCAAAACTCTACGCCTATGCATGGACCCCATTGTCGGGTCACCGGAGTTAATTTAAGAGTGTTGAATACTGTGAAGATATGTTAAGTTTTAAGCTTTTATTTACTGAGGTCAAGTAAAATGCAAAAGATGGGTCTTGCATAGTAACTTTGCCCAAGGGTGGAAGGAAGTATTTTGCCCAAAACTATAAACTTTGATAAAAAGCCCCAAGCAGCTAGCTTGCAGCTGTTCAACTTAAAGACCTTTCAACTAAAGCCCTTGGGGTCAACTGACGGAACCAAATAAAAGTTAAAATTCACCTGCCAGTTTGTTAAGGTACATCAAGTAGTCAAAGTTGCTCATCTTTCCACACACCTGCATGAAACAAGAATTGTTTTGATAACTAAAATATGATTATTTCATTTCTTTTAGACTGCAATGTCGCTTATATAAATAGTTTAATGTCACACTACACAAGATTTTCAAACAACATGATAGAAGCGTACACTGAGGAAGTTATCTTAAAATCAACAAAATGATTACAGTTTGGGACATTATCTCCTGTATCAACTCACTATACTCGGAATTTTAACATGATATTCTCGTACAAGATGTCATGGTAGCCTCGTAAATATATTTACCCATTGATCCACCACATCTCCAATGGTGTTTATACTTTGGGGAGGATTTTCAAGCTTGTCATCAGCTGATTGCAATATTTCATCACTCAATTGAAGCTTTTTATCTGCGTTGTTGACATCGCAGCGACATAAGTTGGCTCGGAGCCACAGGGGGTCGTCCAGTGCAATGTCGCTCCATGATAAACAACAGAGGTCCTGGGTCGGGTTGGAATCGCTCAACGACGTGAACAACTGGAGCAACTGGTAGACCAGGAACAGTGGTTTCGAGTTCGACTGCGATAACATGTTCGGACTGTACATCAGTGCGTGTTGCACACTATGAGTAATAAATGGTTTTATGATGTAACAATTACTTCCTTGTACTACTCCGTAAGGCATCAGTAAATTTGCGTGGGAGAGTGTAAGAGAATCATTTTCATTCGACTCCACTTGGGTTGTTTCAGTGAAATATTTTCCGCTAAAATTTTGTGGAAATCTTCGTTGCCCAATCAGCCATTGAATGTGGTAATTCTGCTTTTGAATTTCACTGCACACTTTCCCCAAGCCTTCATGCTTCCTGTATGGCGTTATTGGTTTCCATTCACAATTTGGAAAACTTGAATTTTGCAGATGAATTACAACTTTCCGGCAACTCCGGTCTTGACAGCATGAAGAGAGTCGGAAGAACTCGGTGACTTCTTGTTCAGAAATCTTCTCATGAACAGAGGATTCTATCACTTCACCATCATCTTTGAGACTCACAATCCATGACTCATCCACAAGTGCAATGACTGATTCCTCGTTCAGTAGTTTCAAATGTGTTTCCGGTATTTTCAAGTCTTTGGATATTATTTCTACCAGATCCATTTTTCCTAATTAAAATGTCCATAAAAACATCAACGTATTTTCATTTTTACATGAGTTAACCCTAGAAACTGGTTGCCTGCATAGATATCAAGAAATTAATGTGAGATGATGTTATTAAACACATATTTTTAATGGAACTTTTAGTACACTGTATGAAATATGAAAAACAAAACAAGTCTAAAAGGGCATGGCATTTTTCAACTAGATCTTGTGAGTGCAACATTAAATAATAGTATGCGTGTGACATTTCTATAATATTTTGTATATATGTTTCTTAGCATAGGCCATGTTTCCCAGACTCATAATAACTTAAAACAAAGTTCATAGAATAATTATTTGAGACTACAAATAATTAGATATTTGATTGCTTGTACGATGCTTAATTCAAAACTAAAAATATTAAACACACTAAAACAAAATATAAATTAATATGTGAATTTTAAAACAAATTATCTGAAAAGAATTATGTTATATTTCTTATTGTAAAAATTATAAATTATCAGGAAAAAGAAAATGAATTTTTTTATCAGGAAAAAGAAAATGGAATTGAGAAGCACAAGTTAATATTGTACCAATGAACCAATACATTCTTATTCATCTAAAATTATAATTCACTTTTCTGGTTCTCACTATCATGCACAGTTATAATTATTTTCCCATTGCTTTTATTAGTGGCCATGTAATCATGGGCTTCGGCAATGGAGTTGAGACTCATAACTCATGGTGCTATTATCGGGTCTGAAGCAATTTCCCGTTGCCCTCAGTGAAATGTGGCAATCGTCGTTGATCTGAAAACCCTTTGATCAGATCTGCCTTGATATATGATTGCTTCGGTGTCTTTAAGTGTGCTGCCCAGAATCGATGCACGTTTTCCCACGCACAGCGTCCCAGCAATGGAGCCGTTATCACATTCGCGTACCACGCGAAAGGTAACCGCATACACCACCCATCGTCCCTCCATAGCAAGACAACCAACGTTCTGTTCCCAGTATGACCCTCCAACACAATCCAGTATCACATTCACACCTTTTCCCTCGGTCACATTCATTACCTTGTCCTTAAACTGTGATTCTTTGTAGTTAAAGCCTGCCACAGCTCCAAGTTTCTTTGCGAATTCAATTTTCTCCGTCGTGCCAGCGGTTACGATGGCTCTCGCCCCGGCCAGTGTTGCGAGTTGCACAGCAGCGGTTCCAACCCCACTCCCACCGCCGTGGATCAATACTTGTTCATTCCTTTCCAGCTTGGCAACGAAATGCAGCAGTTGATATGCAGTTAACCACACCTCAGGTATCGCTGCACCTTTTGCAAAGCTGAATCCTTGAGGAATTGACATCACATGATCCTCATTAACAGCTGCGTATTCTGCATATCCTCCTCCAGGCAGAAGAGCCATAACGCGATCGCCGACACTCCATTTGCTCGAGTTTTCACCTAATTTATCCACAACCCCGGACACTTCAAGCCCAAGTGGAGCAGTTTCCTTCATTCCTGGGTATTTTCCTTCGCGCATCAGCAAATCGGCCCGATTAAGCGCCGTGGCGTGCACGCGTATTAAAACTTGATTTTCCGTGGGTCGCGGTACGCTTTCGTTCGTGGAAATGTACAGCTCATTGGAGCCTCCAAATTGCTTCTGTCTTACAGCCTTCATCGCGGATTTATTCGCAAATGTGCTGTGTAAATGGCAGCTGAGAATTATGCTTACAGAATTAATAACTGCTAAGGACGTTTTTGATGAAAACCTCTTAAGCATTCCACTGAAACAGATAGTCTAGGATGCTGGTATTGATTTAACACCACAAAAACAAAAAAGGCAACTTTTACAACTTATCGCATCCCAAGAAATTGCTTTGTCATGTTACCGAAAAAATAATGTGCTGAGTCACGGCAGTATGCGGGAGAACTTACTAGGTTTTTTATTCACATCTGTTTATTATTAGTTTATTAGTGTTTTAGTTTTCCCAAATATAATAAATGAATATACACGCACAAAAAATATAGAAAAAGACAAGCGGGATAAAAACTGAAAAACAACAGTCGTTATAAAACGTCATGAAATAATTAAATAAAAACCGACTGATTAAATTGGTGGGTTAGTGAGTCGTTTATCAACCGAAAGGTTGCAGATACAAAACCGGTCGCTAGCTAGTCGGTTGTGTCCTTGGGCAAGGCACTTTACGGACATTGCCTGAACCCAGCGGATTAATGGGTTCTACCAAATTAAAGGAACGTGTCTATCATACACAACACACTGCAATAGCTTCGGTAACCCGACGGTGGGCGCGAGGTGATCTGACGATTGCCCGTGTGTTAACCTCCTTGGTTTCATCATTCACGGGGATAAACATGAATATCCTACCCTATATTTCACGAAAATACTTTAGTTCTCTCAAGATACCAGGGACAAATATATCTATCAATATAATTGGCTGATTAGGTTAATCCTAAAATGCGTGGAGGTCTAGCTGACGTCGTCTGAATTAATAGAATTAATAAATTTTACCAAATTACAGAAACATTTTAATCCTACACAACACACTAATAGCTTCGGCCGTCTGATAACGCCCCTTGCATTTTTCCAATCACGGAAATAAACCACGAATTTTCTATCATGTTAATGTGACGTAGTATGTTTATGTATGTTTTAGTATTTAGCTGACTCTCGAACTTTTATCAACCGTTGCCATTTGTTGGCACGGCTTAGTGTTGTTAATAAGCGCCTAGCAAACAGACGACCCGGGTACTGATCTCCAGTGGTGCCGCTATTTAAATGGTTCGCCTGTTTATGATTATTTAGATTTCATAACAGCACAATTCCAAAAAAAATATTCGATTCTTTTCACATATTTTAAGTGTTCTGTAAAATATGTTGCTTTAAATGTGGGAAATACATCACTGGAACCAAATAGATTGTTTTGCTGGTTTCATCGAATCGCTTCATATTCCATCACCAGACTCCTTGTTGAAACAACGCATTCCAGTAAACTGCACATACCGGTCGATCCGCAGTGGAGGATCAAACCCCAGTGGTGGTTTCAAACTAAACACTTCGGTTAACACCTATCTTAATAATCATGACCTCGATGATATTTGTTATTATTTTGCAGCCAATCGACAAAACTATTTTGTCAATCGGCAAAACTATTTTGTCAATCGGCAAAACTTTTTTAGGAACCGCAAATCTTTAATTCACTCTCGACAAAAGTATTTTCGAGTCGACAAATGTATTTTTGAGCCGGAAAAAGTAATTTTGACTTAGGTTCAAGAAACTGCCGTTAAAATCTTTAAAAGGTTTGTCCAAGGAAACAACCGAATTGTTGCTTACAGCGGCAAGTTTCTATCGGCCACCTTTCGGCTAAGAGTCCTGCGCGCCGCATCACTAAGCCAATCGTTCAGGCGACTAGGCTTCAAATTTATTTAACAATATTGTTTGTTTTTTTGTAAAGTTATTATCATACTAATAATGTACATGTATCATAAAGCTAAGCTACTTAACCGTTCAACTTCTACGAGGTCGAATATCAAATGGGGAGAGAATTAAGCAATAATAGCAAAAAAAGAAAGGGTATAGTCGTTCTGCATGAAACAAAATACTTTTGTCGATTTGAAAATATTTTTGTCGATTATAAAATAGTTTTGTAGACTGAAATAAAATTTCAAAATTTCAGGATTGGCCTTATGGGCCACCATATCAAAGATTAATCGTTTGCAAAAGCAAACTACTGTAAATTATATTAAAGTCGACGATGCGAATGAAAACTGTTTCTCGTTTGACGTGTGGTTGTGATGGTCAGTTGTGTTGTACTCTCGTAGAACCGGTTCAATTAACATGATGTTTGTTGGAATTCTCTTACGGTGATATTCCAGCGTTTCAGCTAACTATGAATCAATCTATTAAAATCATAAATGTACCACCACTATCCGTTTGGTTGGGCGCCATATTTGATAATGGCGACCATTGGGAAGTGAGTCACACACTACGGTTATTGTTTTGTCACACAAACTAACACAACATTTTAACACAAGTTCCAAATAAACAAGAAATAATAAAATAAATACGGTCGTGTGGTCGGATGTTTAACGCGATCGATATATATATATAACGTCCAATTACAATGGGTTTTAAAAATTGTGGTGGCTAACACGTGCTGACACCTTTTAGTTGTAAATGGGGTTTATCCGCCACATCTTGCTTTAAATCGAGATATTAAATTTCGACCGATTTATAACGCCCAATGCGTTTCATACACAATTCACATAGATTTTTTGTTATTTTGTTGCCACGAATTGAAACAAGGTTTCGTGCATCATGTCGACCTGGAGAAAGTGGAATTATAAGTTTAGGCAACGTATCGTTTAGATAAAATTAATAATCCTACCTTGTTGGTTACCGTTGAGTGCTTATCTTGGATTTGATCTGAAAATAATCTCAGTTAGGCCTACTGGTACATATCAATGGTTAAGATAGTAAACGTAATCAGAGCTTTCGTATAAATATTACCTAACATGTCTTCTTTTTAATTTCATTACGTCGCCAAACCCTGCGTCTTTGAACTTTTGTCCGGCCGGTTGGTCTAACAGTTAAGTGCGTCGCCTTTCAATCGAAGGGTTGCAGGTGCGAAACTGGTCGCTAGCTAGTCGGTTGTGTCCTTGGGCAAGGCACTTTAGACATTGCCTGAACCTAGCGGATTAGTGGGTTCTACCAAATTAAAGTAACGTGTGCATCATACACAACACACGCAATAGCTCCGGTAATCCGACGGTGGGCGCGAGGTGATCTGACGATTGCCCGTGTGATAACCCCCTTGGTTTTCCCAATTCACGAGGATAAACATGAATATCCTATGGTAACTCTGCGACGACCCCAAGCGCCATGTTCTTGAGTGGCCAGTAGCACAAGTGCGAGAAGGAGTACGAAGAGAGCTATAGAGAGACGAAAATCAAGAACTTACTCTTGCAGTAGTTTTTCAAGAAAGTAACTTCGAATGAAAGCTGGAGTTTAGACCAGGAGCCATTTTTTTTTTCAAAATTCAAAGTAACTCCTCTTTCGTTTGATTGCTTAGCACGTTCTCTAACAGTACGGAAATCGTCGATTGAGCAGATGTTTTGTTGGTGCTATTGTCTTAATGCATAATACCGAACGTTATTTTGAAACCAACATGTTTTAGAACATGTTTTGTATGTGGTTTACTGCATTGCTAATGAATATATAACGAACATATTGGAACTAGTGCTGATTTAAGTGGATTAATAGACTGCTACAGAATATCAATCAAAGGTAACACAGTGCAACAGCTACGGCATATAACTAACTATGTTGTTAAACGCCGCATTGCGCATCCCATCTTAGGAGGGAGAGACGAGTTTATCCTGCAGTTCTTGTAGCGTGTGATTTAACGGTAAGGTTGGATATGAGTGTTTGTTATTTTGGTTACAAGCTGCGCAAAACTTTACTGTTAAAATATAAAAGGCTGTGCGAGACTTGGGCTTAAATTCACGCAATATGACTACAGTATAGTGCATGTTTTCATGTTTGTCACATGAAACAATGCCCAAAAAAGCTAAATTTAAAAAAATACCGTTTTGGTTTTTAATGTCCCAGGGGAATTCCCCAGGATTTATCACCAAAAGTTTTGGTTTTTGTATATCTAGACCATGTTGTCCAACAAATGAACAAGTTTTATTACGATTCCATTATTCCTTCTGGTAGATATCGGGACGACATGCTATGGTAGTCAAACCTTTGAAACAAATACGGACAAAAACATTTTTCCAAAATGAATATAGCGGACGCGACCGACAATAGGCGAAAAAACAATAATTTGGAAACAAAAATTAATTTCAATCATAACGATATAAAGCCTTAAAGCAGTATATTTACATTTAAATTGGTTGTTTAGATATAACAGTGACATATTCTTGGAAATACGTAACTTCCGGTTTCATATACTGTTTTTGTGTTCTCGTAGCAGTCGTGGTCTAAGCAGTAAAACAATAAAGAACATGAGATAACGTATTTTTGTACGATTTTAAGAGTTTTTAGATTTTCCAACAAATTATGCTAATGTAGGTTTTACAGTCGCGTGTTATGTATCACCTACGTACATGTTTCGTGCGGTTTTGCTCTGTTGTTTTGACTATATTTTTTGCTCTGTTGTTATTTTTAATATTGATGTGTTTTTACTGTTTATGTTTTGCATCATAGCTTCCTGTCTACCACGTATTTCTATTGTGTTCATGCTACAGTGTGGTGATGGTAAAGAGTAAAATCAGTATGATCATGTTTAGATAGATTATGAAGGTATAGATAGTGTGAAATTGGTTTAATTTGGTCAACATATGGAGAATCCGACGGGTGCAGCATTTTAGTTAGTTTATATTCCGCCCCTATATAACAGTAATAACCATAAGATCGCAGTTAAATTACATTTAGCGTAATGTAAAGCTTTTGATACAAGGCTCAGTTTTAAACCCATAATGGGTTTGCTGCTAAGACGTTTTTTGTATAGAATACGATATCCATATACATATCGGTCTGCATAACCATTCCACTGCTGCAATAATCTTTAAAACGATCGGTATGCCGCGTTGATAATTCGCCGTGGCAATCGAAGCGGTTGCATCAAAGACCATCAGAAAAATATAACCGCGACCGCCAATCTCCAATTTACGATGCACAAACAAGACGTTTGACGCGTAAACAACATATCGCCTTCTTTCTTCATGACGAGCTCTATAAAAGATTCTGCCCAGAGCCAAAAACACAGCTTTCAAGGCAGCATGCTATGCTTCAATACTCATGCCATACTGTTTCGACGCTGTGAGCCCAAGGGCGAGTACGAACTTACTCTTGGCCGTTCAAAGATTATTTAACTATGTAGCCAGTTTTTTTATAGTATATTTATTGACTTGAATCATTGCGCTATATAAGGTACCAATAAATAAACTAGAAGCAGACTGAACTGTGCTGTTTATATAAAAAAAACATATTAAAAAAGAAGCAGTCGTGATAGGTATAACGTTATCTGCTGTATTATCATTATTTTTAATATCTTGTGTATTTAACACAGGTTAATAGGGTTGTTGTAATTAGCTTCACGACATGTATCATCAAGACCTATCGTTTCCGCTTCATATAGTCGATCACGTGAAGAAAACCGCCAAACGCGGTGACGTAAACAGCGTTATTGACGTCATAGACAAGTATTGTTACAACGTCGAAAGCGCGATGAACGTAGGCGACGTAAAAGGCGCAATACTGGATGATTGTTTTAAAGAAACCGAAGTGGAAAATGCATTGGAACTAGGGACATACTGCGGATACAGTGCTTTGAGAATATCTAGATTATTGAAGGAAAACGCGAAGTTGTATTCGATCGAATCGAACCCGGATTACGTGGCTGTGGCTCAAGAAATAATCAACTTCGCCGGAATGGAGGAAAAAGTTCAGATAATTCCCGGAGAAAGCGATCAAATACTTCCCACACTTTCACAGAAACTTGGAATTTCAAGTTTTGAATTCGTTTTCATTGATCACGGGAAGGGCGTTTATAAACGGGATTTGATGTTGTTGGAGAACTTGGGTTTGATTAAGCATGGTTCGGTCGTGTTAGCTGATAATGTTATCTTCCCAGGATGTCCTGATTACTTGGAATATGTGAGAAACAACCCGAAGTATAAATGCACCAATTATCCTTCTAAACTCGAGTATACTGATGTGGAAGATGCGCTTGAAAAGTCCATATATCTCCCCTAAACATTTGATCGTAAATCTGGTGTTTTAAAAATCAACCATATTGCTTTTCATATTCATATATACTCTACCCTGTGTATAAGTCTACACAGCAGTTTCCACTGATTCGTGTTAACTCAAATCTTGTATAAGTGTATTTACACATATATCTAAATTTTCGTAATCATTCTTCCCTTTTGCACGAGTTTCCTGAGTGTGTTTATATATGTTTATGTCTTGTTCCTGTTGTACTCGGTATATACCCATTACAAGCCACAAAATAGGGAAGCGAGATTAAGCTGACATGTTTATTTTTTATTCCATTATAATGGTGCAGCATACATGCTGCTCAAGTGATCGCCTATCATATATTTGTATTCGCAACCTCACTCAAACCACTAACTAGCTGATTAAATCCTATTGTAACACTACAAAAACATCAAATCCAGTTAAATCTATCAGCGGTAATCCCCGATATATCTAATATATATTGAAAAGTTTAAAACGGCAACTTCAGGAAATTCTCATTAAACCAAAAATATAGCAGGAAGACCGTTTTCTTGGAATAGTATATTTTTTGTTAGTCAAAATCTCAAAAAATATTAGAATTTATTTAAAATTGTTTAAATGTAAGAAAGTGGTTTAAATGTAAAGGAATAAATTATCGACGGAAGTGCATCTGTTAGCTAATATGTTATGAATGTGCACATTTGGGGACGAATATCCTAAAGGAAATTATATATTCTCGTAATTTTTTTTGCCTCATGACTAAAAACGGTTTTTATGGTAGATGCTTCTACACATAACAATATTGATAAAAGTTTTGCTAAAGTTTTATTGCCAGTTTGGTTATTAACCGACCGCCAGCCATATTATCCCAATCAATATACTGCTTTCACGTAATATTGGTGTCAAGTTTGGATGAATAACTAAGGAACACATCAGTATATACTTGCAGAAACAAGCAAAATGATCATGTAAGTATATATCATCTGTGATTGTAAAGGTAATCAGGCACCCAAACATTTCTACTTGCAAAACCATATGACGTACGGTTAAAATTGTTTTTTTTTTGCAAATAGTAGTGGGTGGTTAACACTTTTTAAATTAAATGGAAATTTCAAGAAATCTAAGTGACATTTGTCATGTTAAAGACCTGACTCGACTTGTTAAAGACCTGACTCGCGTCTCTCAACCCCGCTGTAGACACAGCTTTAAGTTTGTTTCACAATGAAACCACTAATGTTCATTATAGAATAACTTTGGTATTTTGCGTTTAGAAATTAGCAACAAAGCATCTGCTCAATCCACAACATCAACCTCTTGCAATGGTAGAAGACGTGCGGAGGCAATAAAAGGAATTAGTCCGGTTGGTTGGTTTAATCCTAAATAGCGTCGACGGTCTCTGTTTGAAACTGATATCTGTTTGATACTGGCTACAAAGTTATATCTTTGGAAATGGCACTTGGCGGATATGATTTCTCAATGTAACATGAATATATGTTAACGTCTCACGTGTCTCATGATAACACGCTACAATAATTTGGTGGACTGTGGTATTTCTATGTATGAGTTATTCCGCCCGTGGAACAAAGCCATATCATAATATCAGAATTCAAATTGCACATTTCTCCCCTTGGCCAAATCCACCCCACAACGCATATAACCAAGTTGGCTCACAACACTAATGCATTTTCAGCTTTGCACATTTCGAAAACTCGGGTTTTATCGTCGTTTTATAATTTTTATTTCACGCGTATTTGGAGCTAAAATTAATAAAATTAGGATAAAAGCAAGAAGTGATCACAGTTGCGCTACAAAGCATGGATTAGGAGGCTACAGTTTCCACTACACAGTGCGAATCATATAACACTCGGTGAGGAAATGATGAAATATTGTTCGGTTTCCACAACGGCGGGTAGTTAATGGATCTAAGGATCGATAGATGAGAAGAATTATCGTTTGGGAAACAATTTGAATCATAATAAAGCGAGAACACAGTTAAATCGTACGAAGGTAAACTGATTGCACCAACATTTCTTTATTGCACATTACACTGAGAACCTTCCGATGTATAGTCCGAATCCCGTACGTATTCCGACGCTCGTCCGTACACGTACGCTGCGTCGCGTACTGCCTGCGTCAAAACGTCCACGTCGTCCGACGTCGGATCAACTTCGTCCGATTGATGCGTAACTGTCCGATTTATTTCCAAACCCGTTCTAAGTGTGGCGCTTGAATCCGAGACTTGCCGCGAATCTTTCACCCCGGGGTTGGGGGATTTTATGGACTCCCGGACGTCGTTGGGGTTGAAATCGTCGGTGGTTCCCCTCTGACGCCCCGCCAACCGGAGAAGAGTTTCTTTCGCTTCATTGTCCGGCAGATTGGTGAGGTAACTCTGTGGAACAATCTCAGCAATCCTGTGGATTACAGACCATGTTGTAATGGTGTTTTTAGGTTCCTAAATCTCCTTCGTTCTCAAAGTCACTTCATGGACGATCCAACAACTAAGTTACATTTTTTGGAACATTTTGGTCTCGAAATTACAGTGGGTATAATGAATTTTGCTTAACTGTTAAAGTTATTTTGGAAGCTAACATACTACGTCTGGAAGGTTAGTTATTGGTTTATTGTCGACCGAGGGTTGTTTTAATTCCAAGTATTTTTTTCGATTCTAAATAATTCTTTCGCCTAGGCATGGTGGCCAATATATTTAATATTTATATACTTTTTTAAATGACGTGTTTTAACGACTGTTTGTTTTGCAATCCTGTTTCTGTGTCGTGATCTGTCTCATAATGATATTGTTTAATACTAGGGCAACAAATAAATAAACTAAAAAACTATCGAAACCAACCGCTAGCTTATGAGTTGTGTCCTTATCAAAGTAGGCAGTTGTTTGATCTCATTGGTTAAATTCATCAGGTAAAGAGGGAAAAAATGCTGTATCATCTCACCAGTCCGGATCAACATGACTGACAGTTGAGAGGTAGCTGTTCTCTGTGAGTTGGAACTTGTCGTAGATCACCCACTCCGGTCTCTGTCCCACCAGTCCCGAGTCAGGATGGAGGCGGGAGATGTGTTTGTCACGAATGATGTGGTAATTCCCGCAACCATCCGTGTCCTTCGCGATCTGCTCAACCATTACCGCAGTATTTACACAAGGAATACACGAGGACATTGGGACATAGATGGCCGGGCGCAAAGTTTTATGATACAACCTGCAAACAGGCTAGATGCCCATGTAGCGTGTGTGGTTTAATATTAATACGTTGTAAACATGAGTCGTGTCCTTGGGCGAGGCACTTAACTATCATGACTTGAAGGAGATTAGTGATTTAAACAAAATCAAAGACACAGTATTGTAAACAACACACTAAAATATCCCCGAATGGTGGCAAGACGGTAAATCTGAAGAATAATCATGTTTTTACCATCGGTGTTGAACGATCGAGTGGTTAACGCGACCGATTCATTCACTAATTTATACTTATAAAAGGTCTTAGTGACGAACACACCATGGCTTCGAAAGTTAGCACGCTGAAACAAATCAAACAAAAATGAAACCTGCATGAAATATCCGGCAAGAAGAGCTTTCTTCACACTGCTCTCCATGAGTTGTGGCTCGATCACTGGCTCGCTTATAGGGAGTTCTAACATTTCCATGACTTCCAATAACTCGCGTCGTTTCTTGTCAGCTCTGTTTAACGCATCGTAGCTCAAGTAGTTGGCATTGCACCAAGACTCCAAGCGCTTGTCTTTGGAAGAAAGATTAAAGTGGAACATGTGATAATTCACAGAGATCGAAAGGTTTTAATCGCGACATTCGTTGTCGTTTATTCCTCGAACGCCGCTCAGTTCAAAACGGTTGCAATTTGTCCGACCGATTAGCTCGGTTTAGTGTTTCGCCTTTTAACCGAAGGGTTGCTAGTTAGAAACTGGTCGCTAGCTAGTAGGTTGTGTCCTTGGACAAGGTACTTAACGGACATTGCCTGAACCCAGTGGATCAATGGGTTTTATTTAATTGAAGAAACATCACAATCATGTACAACACACCGTGTTTATAACACCCTTATGTTTAGCTATCGGGGACATATTTTATCCATATATGCCAATACAATTGAAAGGAAAAAAGAAGCCATGGACGACATTTAATTCTATTTCAATAAGAGACTGACGGAACCGTTATGGCGAAATATTTTATTCTTTGTTGAAAAAGCAACTTTTGCGACTACTTAAAGAACATAACTAAAACAGGTCCGTATAGACGGTTTCGTGTGGCACGGTTATAGTTACTTTATGTATATCGTGAAACTCATGTTTATTCCAGGCGATGGAAACATGGGGAAAGGTTGCCCCACCAGCAATCTAACGTCAGGACCACAGTCCAACCTTTCTTGATAACGTGTTTTTAAGCTAGCGACAGGTTTAGATCCATCCATCTTTCCACTAGGAATGAGTCATGTACAATGACCTTTCCAGTCAGACACAGAAGAAACGCCAAAAAATCGAATTCGACGAAAGACTTACGACGCGCGAATCGATGAAATATATTGAGTAGAGTGAAGTGATCACCAGCTTTATGCACCAAACTTCGTTTACACACAGCTGCCTTCCCTTCTAAACCGGGTGGAATCACAAAGAGATCCGAACACTTCAGCATCGCGATGATCGTCAGAATCTCCTGAATAATAGAATCAAAATAAGACATTGTATGAAGTCCGTATGTTAGTCTGGTTATGTCCTTAGACAAGGTGTTTAGTGGAAGTAGCATGAACCCGATGGATATAAAGGGTCGTCAATATAAGTTCAGACTTCTTATTGTTTATTAATCGGACCTTATTCAAATAGAATTAAATTAAACATGACATGTTAAGATTATAGTTTGACAAAATACAAAATACCCGAAGGTGTATTGATGATTATGTCTACAATTGATCACTGGGTGACAATCATTTTAGTGATGTTGCCTGGTTCCCGAATGATGTGAAAACTCACTTACTTGTGTGCATCCCTCACCACAACTGGCGATGACAACTTTAGCTTCAGCGAGTGAAAGTGGGATTTCGCTCATCACCAGTCCGAGGTCAGACAATCCACCGTTTTCATCTAACGTCCCATGGTAGTCCAGTTCCTCCAGTGCTAACATGTAGGATTCTGGGTCTGGGAATCAGATGGGATGTGAGAGAAACCAGACTTCCCATTGTATGTAAAGCTTTAACATGGTTATGGCATTTGATAAAACTGAAATTGTCAAAGTGTTTGCAATGTGGTCTGATATGGAGCTTTAGCAGTATAGATTAGCTAGGCCATTCGGTCGAAAGTGTACAGGTTCGAAACTGGTCTGTTGCGTTGTGTCCTTAGGCAAGGCACTTAACGGACATTGCCTGAACCCAGCGGATTAATGGGTTCTACCAAATTGAAGGAACGTGTCTATCATATACAACACACTGCAATAGCTCCGGTAACCCGACGATGGGTGCGAGGTGATCTGATAAAGATAAGGCTTTTTGCGTTTTCCCATCCCGTAACATGCCCAGCCGTAATACGAATAGCAATAAACCACACACGACAGAATGGTACCTGGAGCTTCCAGTAGTTGGCACTGAGTGAGGGAAATATTCATTCGTTGCAGCAACCTTTTCATCATCAGTAGTTCACTGGTAAGCTCAGATCGCTTGATTGGTGGAATATTGTGCTTCGGGGCGGTCTGGGCAAGTCAGTAGGGTAATGGCACAAGTAAATATGGTACATAAAGTTTCAGTTTATTCTCGGGAATGGGAAATCACAGGCAATCGTTAGTGCCAGTCGGGATATGACGACTGGGTAAATTAAACGTTACAGTACGGTCGTGTGGTCGAATGGATAACGCGACCGATATAAATACCGACCAACCACACAAAAACAGTATTGATGCTGATGGGCCCATCATTGGTTCGGAACCTAGCCGTTTTAAAACAAAATAAAAATAATAAACTACTTTCAGTTTGTTCTATGGGATGAGTAAAGATTGTAGTTGAAACTTACTTTTTCGAAGTGAATTTTATCGTAGAGTTTGTATAATTTCCCACAGGCTTTGCACCTATCCATTCTAAGTGCAGCGCTCACTTGTGAAATGTATTGTTTTACATTCGAATATGTGCGGAACCGTGTGTTGTAAACCTGGAGAAATAATGGAACTTAGAACGACCACTAATTACCCACAGATTATTTTTATGATGTATGTTTATTTCATAACACCTGGCATTAATATATATAAAAAGTGGTCTCCGTAGCACGGCTTACTGATTGAAAATGAAATATTTCCACATGTATTTTTACGACGTTTTGCACTTGTTTTATATTTATATATATTATTTAGCAAGATAGGATATGATAGAACATGAAAGTATATTTATGTTTATCCCCGTGTAAATGGAAAAACAAAGGGGTTACCACATGAGCGATCGTCAGATTACCACGCAATTAAGCCCACATAGGTACCCCACAATGTCCTAGTTCGGGTGATCTCCGCTAACTGCCCATGGACACAACCGACTAGTCAATGATCATTTTCCAACCTGCAACCCTTCGGCTCAACAACAACGTACTACCCCACCAATTCATTCGGACGGACAACATAATTTATAAAATGGAATTCTATTTAAATACTGATATTGCCGAGTGTGGTAAAATAACATTTTCCTGCTCTCGGTATTCTCTCTCACCTTCTCATACTTCACCCCAGTATCCACCACCATTGTGATGTTTTCCATGGAGAAACATGACTCAGCTATGTCGTCACATACAATGACTCGACGGTTTATCAACACCCCATCCCCGTAATTGGTCTTCTTGTCATATACAGCCTGTAACGTGTAAAGATTAAATTCTCGAATATGCAAATATCAAAATCGTAATATTCTGAATACTGGAAAGACAGGTATAAAGTAAATTAGGAGCCGAATTCATTGTTTTGTAAGACAGCATAAGAACACAAAGTCAATATAGCATTTTTCCTATTGAGATGTTTTGGTTAAATACTATGTTCCATTTTTAATTAAATAATTATGCTCTCAGAAATCAAAATAAGCGTTTTGGTATTAGAGGATATATTTCCGTTTAATGTGGGAACCTTTAGCCTCATCAGGGGAATAAGTAAACGGTGGAAGTTTACTTGTATGCATGGTTGTGAGCAGGCATTATCAGAAAGGTGTTGGGATCGAAACCACTTGTTAGCTAGTCGGTTGGGTTCTTGAAAATTGCTTTACGCTGCTTAAACTAAGTTCAACGTGTTGAACCAAAAATGCTCATAGAGCAAATTGCAAGAACTTGGGTAACCGGACATGAAGTAAACTTGACAACGACCGCCATGTTACGTCGCCCAACACAAACATGTCATATTATAACAGAACAATGGAGCTTACTTGTTGGGATCCAACCGCCATCGAACGATGCAATCCGACCACAATAGCTTCACCAGCATCTCGTCGCAATGTTTTCATCGCAATTTCCCTCGCTATTCGATCACACGCTTCATCCACATCCTGCAATGAGATTATGTAATCGGCGACCTTAAAGTGGTGGGATTAAAACCAGCCGATAAAAGGTTTTGTCCTTGAACGAATTACTTCGTGGATTGGCTGTATCTAGAGATTTAATGAGTGGAAGAGAAACAAAACAAATATCTCCAATATGTTCTACACTGCAATAGCTCCGGTGAGCCAATTTCTGGAAAGAGGCAATTAGGTGATCTGACAGCTACCCGTGTGTCTGCATCGTATTCAACACACTACAATAGTGATAACTTAGCTGTGAGTACGTAATCTTACGATTCTTGTGTTAAAACACCCTTCCCACCCGCGATAAAAGTCGTATAAACTCCAACCACTAACCCGGGGTGTGGGTAGGAACACCAATATATCTCCTTGCAGCTCCTGGTCGGAGTGCAGATTCAGCACTAATGTCGTCACTTCCTCTATAAGAGTCCTCCCTTGAAGAGGAAGATGGAGAACTTCTATTTGCTCATTTCTCCTCTCCTCCGCTCTTTCCCTCCTGCTCAGCTCCGCGTCATCACCCACGTCAGCGGAGGATTCATTGTCATCATCGACTTCATCCAGGAAATGAAGATCAACGATGGGAACTCCTTCAAAAAACTCCTCCAGTTTCGGCATTTCTTGGATCAAACTGATCAGAATCACTTTCAGTTCTTCTCTTGAGGATTGAATAACTCTGCGCAAATATTAATGATGGATTAATTTTTGCTTGCTCCTTCACCAAACAATGACACAATTATTTCAAGTTAGGAAGTAAGAATAAAACGAAAAAACTACCTGATTAAAAGTGTTAAAATGTATGATACACCTGGTATAACACAGGGGGTAATGAAGTGGCCGATAACACTTACGTTGAACAAAACAAATTACAAAGGCAACCTTTATCAAAATTAATGAAATTAAAACCTTGAAAAAATAAAAGTAGGTTTCTCTGGGAAAGCTACTTAGTAACTTAACACAGTGGTGTTAAGGGCTGATTAAATACTGTAGTAATATCTGCTTTGTGTTTAACACACTGCGATAGCTTCGGAAACACGACCCTGGCATAAGGTGATTAAATCAATAAGAATAAATACAAATAGTACTGTGAAAACCTGTTCAAAAATGTACATAGACCGAGGTATATTAATAACCGGAGTATCCAGTCGTACCTTAACAACGCAAGTAATATGTCGGTCGCCACACTTCTCTCCTGGATTTCATCGATTACAACGAAGCTATACTTCCGCAGCAGCGGATCTTCTGACATTTCACGTAAAAGTATTTCGTCCGTTGTGAATCTGCATGTTTTATACAAATATACTTTGAGGGATAAGATTGGGCAGATTGGGAGCAAAAGGAATAGGTTTTACGGCCAAAAAGTCTATCTATACCTCTTAACTGTCCACCAAAAAACGACTGAAACGCCATTTAACAATATTTAACTGCCTCGTTTTCTAACCTACGATGGGACCGTTGGTACGACTGTTTTTTGGATATAATTTACCATCATGCCACACGACCATAAAGTGTTATTTGCACCGGTTGCGCTAACCGTTATATGCCACACGACCCGTACCCAAATTCTAATTTCAAAATCACGAGTCTCATACCACCGTGTTTATGCGATCTGGCGAGTAAAGCTTTAAAAGTAATTTTCGTTTAATATAGAGTAACTTCGTAACTTAGAATCATCTTACATGTAATAATAATTGCGTATCTACAGTGGTGTAGCCTACAATGTCAAATTTCTTTTACTGGGTGGATGGTTTTCTTCTATACGGTAGGAAAGGAAAACCAACATTTAAGGATTTGTCCATTATTGCTAATGTGCAATGTACATGGTGCAGTTGCGTTAAGTGCCAAGGACACAACCGACCAGTCCGGTGTTGTTCATTACTTATTTATTTATAGAAATAATCTTTGTTTGAAGGATACAATACCGAATACGACATATACATATATGGCTTTGATTTTACGGGATAAATCTTAAATTTACCAGCAAATATATTACCAAATCTATCACTATTTTAACGATGAATGTTTTGCAAATGTTAATAGTTAACCTGTAACCAGTTACTTTAAATTAAACAGTCAAACAAAGTACTATGATCAAACAATGCAATTGTAAATGATTATTTTATATATTTTATCAATTAAACAATTTACGTGTGAATGACGATTATGTGGTTACAATGGAACTGTAGTTTATTTATATATAGCTCAACTTTATGTTAATATTGCTTAGTATAACACTGTGTAGAAGTGAATTAATGTTTCATATTACTAAGCAACATCTTACAAAGTAACATAACGTCTGATTATGTTGTATCTTACATAACATGGTTTATTAACATTATATAGTATATACAGTCCTGTGTATTAGTTAAACCAAATAACTTCAAATATAATCGAACAACCTCGTAATGGCAAACGAACTATATGGTGAGATAGACTGACAAATGGAGTTTGAAAATTTGTAAATTAGATAAAAATACTAATTAAAATAAAAAAAGTTTTAAAACAAATAAGTTTTATTTGCGTTTTCGGGAAAACGTAGAAGGAATTATTACAAGGGCAATCGTCATATTATCTCGCGAATTTGTAACGTGGCGTTAAAACGGGTCATTTATTTATTTCCTCTACAATTTTAAACTTTACTTTCAACTGAACCATACCTTTCCACAAAGCTTTGTTTAATTTGAATTCAACAAATTCGTTATATTTTGTGGCATATGTGATTTTTGTTTCTGGATTGCCTATACAGGCCACCGTAAGTCGACTCTTTCACTTTCACTTTATTAATTCCCCCATGCGCTCATACAAGCATGCCGTTCAACTAGATACTATTTGATTGTATTATTTCATAATTTGTAAAGGTTTGTGTTACCAGCAAGCAAATAAATTTATATTTGCATTATTGTAATGTTTTCTTTATAGTTTAATGCCGGGTTTGAAGATGTGTGCCCAACTATTCGGGGTAACACGTACGTGTTACTTTAGTCTGAAGTTGAACCACAACGTGATTAAGCTTTACATTGCAGATAATACAATAAATAATATGTAAAAAATCTCAGCCGGCTGGTGCTTTATGTAGCCCTGTTTTATTTCTAAGAAAGTGAATATAATGTTTATTGATAATCATCATCACTGGTAACTGCTAAACTTAATTTTAGTACTTATTGAATAAAAAGTACATCGTCCATTAATGCTCCCACTGTATCCCTCAAACTTACTTTAACACGGTATCTTCCGAAGTACAGTCTTGCTGCGGGACCTGGTAACCAACTTCAGTTCCTACATTCGTGAAATCCATTTCTTGGGCAACCTGTGAGGGTAATTAGATAAACGTACAGTAAGATGGAGATGTTATGTTGACTGGCTTATTGGGGGCGCGTAATTGGTCAGATAGCTGGTCGGTTGTATCCTTTGGCACTACACTAATGAACATTGCTAGAAGGGCAATGTGGCCGAATGGTTAACGCTGTACATACCTATTCTAAACAAAAGAATGGTTCAAGCAACGAGCCCATCATGGGTTTAAAACTAAGCCCGATAAAAATTAAATTATTTAAAATAAGAGCTAAATGGGTTGAATAAAAACTAATAGAACGTTCAATCGTAACAATACAGTGCAATAGAGTTGGCAATCTGACGGTGGAGGCGAGGTAATCTGGCGATTGTGCGTGTGGTAAATGCCTATTCCATTCACGGGAATAAACATGAATATCCTACCCAATCTCATTAATGTATATCAAATAAAATAAACACATACAGTGCGACTTACTAAAAGAGCAATGGACATAGCGGCGATAGTGGTGGGCTGGGTGCAAACCACTGTTCCAAAGCTCAAGTCGGTTTCCTTTGCAAGCTGAGCGCACCATTGGGGTATCTGGGGAAACGTGAAATATTTAGAAGATTTTGATAATACGATGCTTTAAATTGTGTTGTAGTAATTTAAACTGACGAAACCTAATCAAGGTCTAGATATTTTAACTATTGTAGTTTTGAGGTTTTATCCTGTCTCCTTGACCTTAACTAATTATGACATTCTTCTTCAATGTAACTACGGAGCAAAAAATAAAGTAGAGTAAACTAAGTCATTTCGACGACATGTGATAATTATGAAACAGGAGACATTTAGTGTGTATATCAGCTCACCTGGGTACTTTTCCCGCTCCCCGCTTTCCCGGTAACTAACACCACGTTACTCTCTTCAACCGCCATCACAAAATCATCTTTCGCGCGCCAAACCGGCAACCTTTTCCTTTTATCCAATAACTGATAATAATTGGTCGAATATGGAAGTCCGTCGAATGGATTCAAGTCTAATCCATCGCTGTCATGTGTTGAATAATCCTCGTCGTCCAATAACACTGGGAATGCATCGCTATCCACACCGCCTGCCGCAGTATCTTCATCGCTACTGAGAATGTAACTGTTCAAGTCGTCTTGCTCTTGTATTCTTGCCTGTTCACTGATAATATCGCTGGCTTCATTTTCATTTTCCAATACCGTCCTGTCTGGAAATAGAAAAATCAATAATCGAAATGTAAGTACATAAAGGTATAAATGTAGTTTAAATACAAGTATATATACGCGTTCTTTTAACATATCAGCACGAATCAAATCTTACCATTTTCCAAATGATCAATTTCCTGAACATTTTTTTCTTCTGGAAATTTTAATTGATTTTCGTCTTTTTCCAGACTTTCTTTTTCCATTATTTTTGGCCTTTAATAAAGCAGTACATCTAACAATGGACATCTCCTACCTGATAGACATTACTGGTAATCCATCCTGTCTGTGCAACAATATTCGAACGAATGCATTCTGAACTCAATATACAATATATTATGTCCTCTCGTATCGGACCGAGTAATTAATGGTTACGGACATTTAGTACCCTATCTCCGAGCATATTAATTCTCGATAATTACACTTCTTCTAATTGCATGGTATTACTGCATAGCGCTCTATGTCCAGCCCCGCGCACACTAAATGAATAAATAATGCAGTGATTCAATAATTAACCACCACTCTTATTACTACTTATAGTGCTGCTAACAAAGTGGATTCGAACAAATCGCTCCAAAGCTTCACAACTTTATAACTGACCTCGTATTGTGTGCCCTGGTGTATTGTGTGCTGGGAATACAAACAAAGCCCACTGTTACATCACAACCACCGCTATTCAACGTGGCTTAGCTTAATATTTAACGTTTGTAGTCACGTGATCGTCTCAAGCACGTACTCACGAACAGCTGACGGTTAACACCATAATTCAGTCGTTATTATGGAACACAGGAGTATTTAGTCGCACCTGCTCGAATCCTAACTTGATTATAACATACTTTTAAGTTTCTCTTGATTGAAATGATACCAAAGTATTATACCCTCCGTTTTTGAAGGATATGTTTAACGCCTAATTTATCATTGCCATAAAAACAGGTAAATCACCCAGGTTTCGTGTGATTTTGAATGGAGTTTTGGAAATACTTTGCCGTCTTTACCGATTCGTCGCTAATTTTTATTCATTGTAATGTTTATCATAGTAACGCAGAACCAGAACACAACATTTACACAAACCAAACTCTTCGAGACGAACTTAATTACCTCGGCAAGGAACCGAACCCAGCACCTCATGGACGACATGCTGTCTTAACTCGTTCATTTAATTAAGATATTCATGTTTATGTTTCTCCACGTTCAAACAACAAAGAAACCATTTTTATTACAAGGTTGGAACGTTTAGATTCCACCAGCAGTTATGAGACCGCACAGTTGTAAAGTATCGGTTGTATCTTTATGGTGGATGGGATGTTACTAAATATGTTGGGACGGTTTAAGTCTGTTATGAATATGTTGCACGGTTAATGCGAAATTTCTCCGAATTTCGAATTCACGACACGGTTGTTGGTTTCCTTTCTTCGTTGTGCAATGAAGCGTGACGTGTCTTCGGTTTACGCTCCTGCGTCACAATAGCGTTTGTGATCGTGTCGTTAGACAATCAGTACGCCCGAAGGTAGTTGTGGAAATGCACGAAAGTAAACAAACAATAAATTAAACAATATTAAAGTGAAATTGAGTTGGTATTGTAGCAAGTGGTTTGCGAGTTTATTAGTAAAGTTAGAAACCTATTCCCTGTGGTTATGACGAATCAAACGACAACGACGACTTTCGTTTTTGAATCAACTTCGACGATTGCGACGACTACAACTGAAACTTCGACGATATCACCCCAACAACGTAAGTACAAGTAGAAAGCGGAAGTTACGTGTTTGGTGGATGGATAAACATATGATCGAATCGAAGTTATAAGTTACATTTTAAGAAATGTACGAATGGTTTCCGACAGTTGATTGTTGGATGGCTTTGTTAAATTACTCATCAATGGGTGTCGTTGTTGTCAATAGCAGTGCTGGTGTTAAATTGAAATAAAATTCTATGAATAGTATGCCCGGGTTGTTTCCACTGTAGCAGTCTAGTCATTGTTATCACACACGTTTAATGTAGGGGGGAAATGTGGCGACTATTGTCTAAGGTCTAAGCGGTAAAGGAACCAATCGTGCTATAACTCAACACTACAGCCGAGTTGCATTTCGTACCAGTATACGCATATTAAAATAAAAGTTATAGCATCTTGACTTTTTCCCTTTACTAATCAGTCATTTCGACGTAGGACATTATTAACATTGTTTTTCTTTACTTTACAAAAGCATATTGTGCTTCACTGTACGTGATATACTACAGGAGTGTTGTATTATAGAGGAGGATAGCTACATTATTTTCATATTTTATCACCGTGAACGGAAACACACAAAATACGTCTCGCACGGATAATCGTTAGATTATCTCCTGCCCACAGTCGAGGCATCGAAGCTGTTGCAGTTAATACAACAAAGTCATATCTACAGTTTTTAAACCAATTAAACAATACTCAAAGTGCATTGCGCAATGAAAATAACGAGCACCGACTAGTTTCGATCCACAACCCATCGGTTTAATGTCCGCCACCAATGAGCTAACCGACCGTATTATCCCACCACAGCCGCCGGTGTTTACGTCGTGATAACTTTCCTGGTGATCACTGCTTGTATCATACTCGGTTGGTACTTGATGATTGTGTGCGGGAGGGTACGAAACGGCATCCGAACATTCAGCATGCGACGAGGCTACAACCGTAGACTCACAGAGGCTGATAACGACGACTTTGAAAACCCGATTTATCAGAAGACATCGAACTACAGCAGTGCAGCGATATGATGGGGGTTGTGTTGTGGTTCACGTTTGGTCGGCAATCGCCTTGCGTGTCTCGTGTGTATTTCACAAGGAGGTGTGAGGTTTCACCACACTGTTGAATAGAAGTTGTCACATAAGTACTGTCGTGTGGCCGATTAACGCGACAGATTCGCATATACCGGTACATATATTTTTATCAAGTTTTCGATTTAATTAAGTCCAAAGTTGCCAAATTAATGGAGACCAGCTATCATAATAGCCATTACGTTATATTAAACCCTGGATCCTTTGGATACAGTTTACATATGTTGTAGTAGCCCCACAGTGATGTTATCACCTATATCGACGATAACTTATTCTTGATTACTTCACTACGAATATGTTTGACCGCATTTTAAGCTTCGCCTTCGACATATATTCACCAATTTTATTTATGAAGGATGTAATTCTTTTATATATAATTTAATAATTTATTTACTTTAATGCATTAAAAATTCCATGCAATTCCACACGCATAAAATGCGAATGGATCACAAACTACCCCTGCAAATATTATTAGTTGTACATTTGAATGGCAGGCGGGTTAACGCGGCCGATATTTTTATTTCGACTCCTAAATAAAAACGGTAATGGTGATGAGAACATCGTGGCTTCGAATACTTCTTCTTTAAATACAACGTGAATCTCCTTTTTGTGGTAGACCACCCTGATTATCGCTGTTATGCTTTAAATAAGGTCAATCGTATTTTTGCGATGAAAAGCTAATCGGATTTCCTTTATTTCACGGCCAAACCTGACGTTCAACTATGATCATTGCATCCGAGGTTATAACACTTTCAAAGTGGTATTTCCACTGAATACCCACCACGATAAGCACAGCATGTTTTGTTTGTATTTTATATCGCCACGTATATATTGCAGTTTTACATCACAAGGTTGTTTTACATTTCAATAAAACTAGTCACCAGCAGTTTGGTGTCTGAGAGTCGCGTTTTGTTCCGAGCACGAGAAAATGCTTTCGTTTCGTTAGAAAATCAGATTATATCAGATAGCCACCGTCGGATGATTTCCTAATGTGGTGTTTGAATACTCGGTCATCGCCAACATTTGGGGGAAAGCATTATTCCGCTGGATCCTAATTGCCTAAAGTGCCTTACCCAAGGGGACAACCGACCAACTGGACTGTGTTTGAACCGAGTGAAGAATGGGAATAGAAAGTTCAATATGCGTGAATGTGATAATAGGACATCTATGTGGGTTCTCAATGGTGAGACAACTAAGGTGTTGAACGAGAGAATAAATAAGATCACCCGGTGCATTACGAAAAATATGATGGAGACATTGGTGTATTTTTTCAATTATTTATACCTCTAGGTTAAAGTAACGTTTATTAAGTGCCTTAACCAATGACTCGACCGATCAGACAATATGTTTCGTTTTAACAATCGTATTAGTTACGGTCCTAAGGAGATTCATGTTTCTCCCTCTTGAATGGGAAATGAGGCGTTACCTCCCACCCACCGCCGGGTTACCGGAGATATTGCAGTGTGTTGTATATGATAGACACGTTCCTTCAATTTGGTAGAACCCATTAATCCGCTGGGTTCAGGCAATGTCCGTTAAGTGGTTGACCAATAACATATACGACCATCTGGCGACCAGTTTCGAACCTGCAACGCTTAGGCTATAAGACAACGCAATAATTCACCTAATGTCAATTGGTCAAAGATGCGAAACGCAACGAATAAACTAATCGTACGGAAAAACAATATTCATAAAAATTCCTGATTTTCCAAAATAATATGTATTTGGACAAAATACTCTTTCATTTTTTATTTTCCAACTTTACGCAAGCGCATCTTACAATATTACAATTGCCAGTGGAAATCAAAATAAATTCTGAATTTGAAAATGAATAAACTAAAATGCAAAAATACCTAATGAAGCAAAAATATAACTTAACGACGATAGAAAGTTCGCTGTGCTTATTCCTCGCAAGTGAGCGGCAAGACATGATAAAGGTTGAAATAACAGATTGTAGATATGGAATACAGCTTCGCCATCATCGATATGTCCTTCAAGCAATTTAACCCGAAGCATCGTTATAACAAATATTTCATGAACATGATTTGATCCTGCGAAACCGCGCCGATCAGCTCCTACTAGACGCGCTTATAGAAACATCTGATTCCCAACTACTGCACGCATGGTATGGACAGCAGTTGATCCCAATCAGTGTTGGAGAAATAAACCTCTCGTTCCAACCAGGTGTCGTACGATTTGCGGAACTCGATGGGAAGTTCAACTCTGGGAAGTGACGGGTGTTAACATGGTGGGGGGTGCTTTATACTTTGTCCATGGTTATCGTCGGATTTCCCACTGCGATTCACCCGTAAGAGATATTTAATATTTTTAAAAGCAGTCATCAAACCACAATCTTTTGGTTTTATTAAACCATAATCTTTTGGGCTCTACATACATCGGAATCAGTGATAGGATTCAAAATTTTAAGAACAAATTCTCTTTTGTATCGTACTTACTAACAACAGGTTCCCTAAGGTCTAATGTCTGTAAAAAAGCAAGAATCGGATCGGTGATTATCCCGACGTTCCAAGAACGGGTTCGACCGAACACATGCGAACCTCTTGAATCCCATCACTGGTTGTACTTAACCTCCACACCACACAATCTACACAACTCACTCCTCTTTCAGCAAGTTCTGCAAGTTGTTTTCCACCGGCGTGTAGTCGTCGTTGGTGGACGGGTTGAGACTTCCGCCACCACTTCCACCACTCCCGATCTTCCCGTACCTCCGCGCATTGAATCGCTCAACATGGGCACGCAACGCACATTCCTCCTGCTGGAAATCCCACGGCTGCGCGTCCACGTCTGTAGGGGGTTGGGGGTGTTGGTGTTGGGTGGGCATTTGTCGTTTTGGACGAGATCGGTGGGTGTTGGGATCGAAACCAAACTCGAGCGTGTCGGTTGTTTCCTTTAGCAGTTACCCAAAGCCAGTGGATGAATGGGTTCAACCCAAAATTTTTATGTCATATGCAACTCATTGCAATAGCTCAGTAGTGTCATTTAGTTCCCCCAAAACCCGTGTTTTTCCACCACTGGGAATATCTTGGACCCATTTATCCGGCAATGAGAGTAAATGGGAAATAGTAGTAATACATCAATTTCAATGGGATACATAGTAAAAGCAACAATAAACCTACATAATCAGTTTTTTTTATCCAGTGTTTTAGAGAGTCTTGGACATTGGTTTATTATTTCTTTTACTGGGATCTATGGGAAATAAAATGGTAGACACCAAACAAGTGGTTGAAAGATTCCCGGTTTTAAATTCCGTTGGTTTGATTAATATATATTTTGAATAGAATTAGGTTTATATAGATGATATTAGATTTGAAATTCAATGTTAGGATTATATGGAGTTCTAATAAGATTGGAGTTGGATTAGATTTTCCTAAAATTTTATATGGAGTTGGATTACAATATCATAATCAGATGAACACGTATCATCCACTGACCATTCCCGAACGCCCAATCATCATGCAGTCTGTGTCGGACTTTCTGATAAATCGCTGACATCGTCTTCATGTTGCTCTTGCGCCACGCACGGCCGAGATACTTCGTTTGAACTTTGAGTAGCTTGAGCACGTATAGTTGGAACATTGCTTGTCGCACCTTGAGCGCTCGTTTCAATATGGGAGCTGACTTGAATACCACGAGTAACTGGGTGGGAACCATGTGATTGGGATACGATTGAAGTTATATGCTTTTACACATGGCATGATAGCTTGGTGGGTTAGTGTGCTGCTTTTAAACTGACCCGCGAGCTTGTAGGTTGTGTCCTTGGGCAAGGCACTTTACGGACACTGTCTGAACCCAGCGGATTGATGGGTTCTACCAAATTGAAGGAACGTTTCTATCATATACAACACATTGCAATAGCTCCGGTAACCCGACGATGGGCGCGAGGTGATCTGACGATTACCCGAGTGATAACCCCCTTGGTTTCCCCATTCACGGGGATAAACATGAATACGTATATAAAAGTACAAACAAGAAACAGCCCTTGGTCCCCACTTGACTTACCATGGTCCTGGAATGTTTCCACTTGACCAACTTATTGAGGATGCGCAGCAGATTGATGCTGGAGAACAAGTTCCTCCAACAAGGGATGTTGTTCGCGTCCATCCCGTCGAACGATTCCGCCGTGATCTCCGTCTTCTCACCTGGGGTGTGGGTTTCAAAATTAAACAACCAAATTGAAATATTTGCTTTTCAAATTACAAATAGAAAGTGCAATTAAACTGCTTCGTTCCTTTCCAGTTTCATACCTTGGTTGGATGAATTGCAGCACAGGAGCACAGGAAACCAGCCCCAAAAAAATTGGTTGTATCCTTGGTTACACCAATGAATAGCAACACAGAATAGCAACACAGGATTTGAACAAAATTGTACAAATGACTCCATTGTATTTAACACACTGTAAAAGCTCTGGTAATCTGATTTGTGGTAAACTGGCGATTTGTTCATTTCTATTGTGTTTTCTCATCCCCGGAGATAAACAGGAGGGTTAAGGCAAGAGACCCTTATTAAGGGCATCATCCAAGCAACCACCCTCATACCACCAGTGGTTTCTACCCCCTTTATTCAGCTCACGACATTCCAATAAGCTGCCCTGGCTGGATGTTTCACACAGAGCAAAACTCACCTATCACACAAGCTGGGAATTCGAGGGAGGGAATCATGTTCTTGGTGGTGACGTATGCCACGATGTTCTGGTTGAAGAACTTCAACACTAGAGGGATACAGTTGGCGAACACCAGGTGTTGACTCATGTATTCGAACTGGGAAATATGGGGGGGTTGTTTAGTTGCAGTACCCACCATATTACATGGTGTGTTTGTGGCAGGGCTATAAAAGCATAAATAGATTGCTGAAACGTTCCAAAACTTGATAATCGCCCATGTTATCGTTTCAATGTGTTTTCCAACCCCAGGTTAAACATGAATCACTGGAGACTGTGAAGGATTTCGAACAACAAACTGTGAACTAGGCCAACCACACCACACAACAACCACCCAAACAACCCACCTGATAAACATGATTAAGCTTGAAATGCTTGAGAAGCAACAATATGAGTCCGGAGATTGATTTGACGAATATTTCCCGATGTCTGTTCACATCAATGCCTAGTTTGAGGGACGCAACAGCTGTTGATCTGGTGGATTGGATGTTTTATTTAAGTTCATAACTAATCAAACAAGCAATATTAGGTACAGACATTTTAGATCTTGAACAAACATATTCAACACATTGCATGCTTGTCACCAAATCTTATTACTAAATCAATATACAAATCAGAAATAAATTATTTTTTTGCTTCTACCAATAACAACTGCAAATTATTATAACCGGGTTAGTTTAGTTAATCAGTGTAAAACAAGTGAACATTTTTTTCACTTACACCTTGCAAAGTGTTTTCTCTGGTGGGATAAACCGAAGAATAATTTATGCGTCTTTGCCGCAACACACAGTTATGCTTGTCCTCCGTTTGTTAACGCAACCTACATTTCCCCATTCATGGAGGATAAAACCCCGGAACATCCCCATTCCCATGCTATTATGCATCATAATCAAATTTTCCCCCACTGTCTTAGGCCACAAAGGTCACACAGGTTAACCCATCGACCCCAGTAAACACGATATTCACATACGGCATCCCCTGCGGCAGCACATCGGACAGAATGTTGATCGAATCTGTCTTCGCCTTCGCAGTAGGTGCAGCTGCGAGCAATATCTTCAACAACGCGATCATATATTGTGGGATATGGGGAAGCATGGCTTGGTACAATCGTTCCGGTATCTCTGTCGATATCACCTGATGGGGGGGGGGGGGGGTGTTAGTCACAAATTGCACTGAAGTTTCAATAATTTGATTGAACTACATAATTGCTATGGAATGTTGTATTATATTCAGGTTTGATCTGTGTAGATGGGATAACACAAGTAGTAATATTAAACGGGTACTCGCCAAATCAGCCTGTGCCTGCCCTCGAGCCCTTCATCATCTAGAAAGTGGAAATAAATCAGATATTACTTTAGTTTTATTACAACCTATTAATCCACTAGGTCAGCGTTTCTCAAACTATGGGTCCCACCGGTGGGTCGCGAAAGGAATCTTGGTGGGTTGTGAAAAGTTACAGAAAGCTCTGATTAACTATACTGGCTATTTCCTATACAAAAATCAAGGGGAAATTATCATAATTGTGACATCACACTATCTTGAACCGTGGCGTGATCTTCACCTGACCTCAGGTCATTGAACCTTTCGTTTTATTATTTGAGCTTTGGCCACGTGCATAAAATGTTTATTACCGTAAGTTGTGAAGTAAACATTTGGTTATTTATTACCGTGTTATTGTTACTCAACAAACACCAAAGAAAACAACAATCCGCTTGCAAATTTCGCAAACTGCTGCCACAGACGAATCGGACGTGAGAGAAATTTGTACGTTTGTACAGCCAACCAGATGTAGTTAATATCAGTTACCCTTAGCATCCTAATTTACTTTTGTTAGCAATTTGAGATACAAAGTGTTATAGGGATAAACATGATGTACCGTGTACCGGTAAGGTCATTCGGTATCGGTAAAGGTCATAAATGCATATTTCGGCAAGTAAAAAAAGACCAGTAACTTATTTCACATAAACTCATCGTTACGTTTATCAAATTGCGTTAATGAGAGTAAAAATTCATTGTTGAACACACTTTTTCACCTGCCTAAGGTTTGCTCTATCAGTAATAGTACAGCGCTTTTTTATTTTGCAGTAAATATAAAAATTAAAAGTCATTACTGTAAAACAGCGGTTCTCAAACTGGGGTCCGCGGTCTTTTTGGGACCGCGAAGAACCTTCCAAAAAATTTAAACGACGCTTCTGAAAAAAAAATGTGTAAAATTAAGTTTTTACGCAACTTTTCTTCCAATCAACCTAACAAACACAATTTGTAATGAAAGCTTACAGGCTACATAGGCATTTATGACATCACAAGAAGCTATTTGATGTCACATTAGTGCAATTAAAAAGTACAGAACTCCTACTATAGTAGAAAATAGTACAACTTCTCCTATTATAGTAGGAGTAAACATTCAAAAAATTGCCAAGGTCAGAGGCGTCTCGTTTTTCCTTAAGCCGTGCATCCGGGTTAATATGTTTTGTTTTAGAATTTTAACGTTGCCTAATTTTTCGTTTTACTTTCCTATTTTTTGAGGAGACCGTGAACTTAAACCTTTTGAGAAAGTTTATTGTGAATGTTTTGTTTTTGTTATGTTGTGTTTTCACTATTTTGGTAAATTTAAATCATTTTTTTCAAAACAGGCACCTTTAAGAATAAAAAAGAAATATGTTCTCACGAATTGTTAGTTGGCACGCGGAAGGATTTTTCCATTAATTTTAGCCGATTTTGGCACCCAGGCCAAGAAAGGTTGCCCATCCCTGTGTTACAACAACTATATATAGAGTTAAGTGGGTCGCCATAAATTGTGGTAATTAATAGTGGGTTCCAACTCTAAAAAGTTTGAGAACCACTGCACTAGGTTCAAGTTTGTGATGTTCAAAACTAATCAATGCTTACCGTCACCCTTCCGTACCACACAACAGGACTTCTGGGCACTTATTTCATAAGTGTGTAACAACGATTATGACATCATACATACCTCAGTTTTGCCGATAGTAAGCGGACACTTGGATATCTCAGATTCCCGAGCGACTTGTAACTCGGACATGGGAGTGTAAGCGTGCTTCTGTAGGATCTTCAAGCTGTCCTGGGTGGGTTCCGGTAATCCTGCCACCGTCGTTAGATCACTGGAATCAGTTAGTTTATGAGCGTATGGTAGGGTTAAAGGGGGCAGTTATTTTACGCTCATGTTGGCAAAGATCCGACATACAGTCGATCTGAGGTGCCACATGCTCGTGGTCTGGTTCATAAAAATATGGAGATTTAGGAAAACCCATAAAAAATATTTTTCATAATTAGATGTTTTAAATGATTCCTTTCTTCATAAAATAATTTTGAAAAATGTTTATTTTTGCTTCGACTATCTTCTAATTAAATGCATTGTGTTCCAAAGTGAACTCATTTCCTTTTAATATATTGCCTTTTTGCTCAGATAATCAGATGGATTCCATGCATCACACACACAAGGTATTGCGTAGAACCCAGGTTCTATCACCAAGAACCCCCCCAACCCCCCCCCCCCCCCAACTCACCCCGGCAATGTGAACCCGATAAACTTCTGTCGGACTTGGTTCAAGAAGACTTTCGACGTCATTCTTGCGAGCTTTGGGAGTCCACGGGAGGCCCGATATGACCTTGACCCGCGGGAGGCCGCTGAGATCGGGGGTTTGCTGCTCCCGGCGTAGTTTGACGAGCTTCGCGGCGATGGTGGTGGCGTCCGTGGTGAGCGTTGGGGTTTGGGATGGCATTGGGGTCTAATGGGGGAGGGGCGTATATTTACGTTAACTTATCAAAAGTGGGAAAACGCAAGGAACATTTGGAACACAGGCAACTCATC
>CH003173.1:53483-75721 GCA_000149265.1 Ciona savignyi
AAGATAATTTATCCCTCTTTTAAACAAACCGGCACACCTAGAATCTACCTCCCAATAAAGAATATATTATGTAAACTTTAGTGAACACCACTTTTTATGTAAAGAAAATTCTGCTCGACTTTGAAAATTTTGAGGTGCACTGACAAACGAAATACTCACTAATTATTGGTATGCCCAAATGATATGAAAATTGGAATGTAGATTGTCTAATAGTTTTTGTACTCAGGAAAATTTGAACTGTATTTGTATCTTTAGTAGTTTTTTTACTATTCCTAATTGAAATTTTCCTTTATTCTAACTATATTATGAAAAATTGAACCAAAAACGCATTGAAGTTTTTAGTTTTGTAGAACTAAAATAGTAAAAAGTTTAAATAAGAACAGTGAAGGAAGTGTAAAAAGGGCATACAAAAGCAAACAAACACAAATACTATATCCAATATTCTTCAAAGCAGGGCACACCGAACTAGCTAGTCTCGCCGCCTTTTTCTTTATCGTGCGCTCAGCAGGCCCAGCTGGATTCATGCTTTGGTGAACACGAAGCATAAACGCCTGCTGCGAAAACGTCACCAACGCTCTCATTTTTTTCTCAACGGCACGAAATTCACAGAGAATGTAAAGAAAGACTTGCTTGACAAAAAGAGCTTCTCCGCAAGTTAACGCGACTCCTATTGGCTGAGTTAGTCACGTGTAAATTCGTGTAAAATCGATAGAAATAAGAGGCGAAGCCTTGAAAAAGAAAGGCTATCACTCCTCGCATTTTTAATATTTCTCCACGAAAATTACAGAAAATAAAATTATAGGGTTTCCTTGATCGAATGAGCCATAGCTGAGGTCTCTACCATTACGCATTGCGGAGAAATCGTTTTTTAGATTTGCATCCATTTATGTACATTTATGTACCTCTCTATGGATTGCCACCTTAACGTGGTAGGGGGGTTTGAGTTTCCAGTGAACCCAAGAGCAATGCCATCGGGGGTGGAATTTTCTACCCCTGGCAGGGTCACCCATGGTGGTAAGGTCGAAGGTGAGGAACTGACAAAGCTGCAATCCACTTTCGGGTTACCGTTAAGCTACTGTAATGGTATGTGAAAGGGGAATTTCTCGACCCCACCCACGGCAGGGATAAACTGGTTCTAGCCCTGGCCAGTTTATGCGGCGAGAGTAGCGCCTCGGCTACTAGGGGGTAAACCCTTGCGAGGGTGCGAGGATCAAGTCCAGTCGTAGACATATCAATGGCCTGAGTCTCAGTGGGCTGATTCCCCATCTGTGTACGAGGGTCGGCGGGAGCTGTTGAAAGCTGGTCGGGGTCCTACGGAGAGCCGAAACTGCGGGAGGGCGTTTTGCCTGGCCTTGTTGCCTCGGCCGTGCCGAGAACGTAAGTCGGACCCTAGAGGGGGCAAAAACCCTATTGTATAGCATGGAACAGAAAAAAAATCCCGAAAAACAACCCGCTGATGATGGTTTGTCCTCCACCTCTTTATCGAGGTTGGCCGACAAACCGGAGGCAAACCCAGACAATGCGAGCATTCAATGCTCTGCGGCGTCACCCCCTACATCCTCTGCGGCACCCCAAGCTTTCTTCAGCGATAGCGATGGGGTTTCCGCTGTCACTTCGGTGACATCTCCACTGGCGCATAAGCTCTCAAATCTAACGATGGAGCAAGCGGAGCTGTCTGACTTGTCGGACAGTGGTGAAGCAAACTCCATTCGGCGGACACGAGAAGCCTGTAAGCCAGCACCTTCCAAGGCGGAGTATAAAAGAGAAAAGAATCGGCGGCAGAAGGCTCGGAAACGAGCCCGAAAAGCCAATGATAATCTCTGCAATCGTCCCGGGCCCAGCAACACCTCAGTGCCCACAGCTGCCCCCCACTGGGGGATGGCAAAGTGAGCGCCAGCGGGCCCGCTAAACGGAAAAGGCAGAGCAAAACTTCCTCTTCCACCACCCCTACTCCGGCCACAAAAAAACCCCGTGGTCCATCTGCGTCGTCCACAAGAGCTACGTCATATGCAGATGCGGCAAACAGCAGTCTTAGACTTGATGTTCTACCCGCTAGCGGGTCAGAAAGTCTTGTCCAGGCTGATATCCGCTACATCGAGAGTGCTATGGCAGACTCCATGTTGGACGGTACACTTCCTCTTATAAAGGCCAAAGGGCTTGTGCTGCTAAAGTCAGGTACCATGAAGGTCACCTGTATGGATGCAGCATCACTGGCGGCCTTCAGGAGGTTTATCCGTGGTTTACCACCAATGCCAGGTAAGAACATTGGCTATACAGCAAATGGGCCCGAAGATCGTCTCAACGAACGGGTCTATACTGTCTGGGTCTCCGACCCGAAGGTTCGAACAAACCCGGAACGGTTTATTCGTCTTCTCGGGTTCCAGAACTCCGAACTTCCGATTGAGAAGTTCCACGTCCGTGGGTACGTCGGCGAAGTGACGGAAGAAGGCACACACCTACGTGTAGGTGTGGAGATGTCTGCGATTGAAGATCTACGCAAGATGGACTTCAGCCCTCACTACATGGCAGGCCTTCTCACTTTTGTGGGAAACCGGTCCGTGGAAGCCACTACCCACTCAGAGTCTCTTAAACACTAGTGTGTGATGGAGGCTCTGAAAAAGACTAGCAAGGACCTTGTTCTTTGCCAGATCAACTTGCACCATTGTATAGCAGCCGCCCAACAATTAATGGGTCGGTTCCAAACAATGGGGCAAACACCACTTGCCCTTATACAGGAACCATACTGTAAGCGAGGAAAAGTGGCCTTTGTTCCTCAGAATGCTTGCTGCTTTTCTGATCCTAATTCAAGCAAGCCACGTGCTTGCATCCTGTCTGCAAAGAATCCTGGTGGCGTGGCCTCTACTCCAATTCATGGATAGAGACACCTGCACAATTGCAATTGCAGACAACACTAACAGCAAAAACCCTGTTGTTTTCTGCTCTGTTTACATGGCTGGTGATGACCCCACGGAACCACCACCGCACAAGATGCGAGAACTTGTCACCCATTGTGAACAATCAAACCTTCGTCTGCTCATTGGGACAGATGCAAACGCTCACCATTACTACTGGGGAAGCACTGACTGTAATAGTCGGGGGCATGCCCTTATGGAGTATTTAATGAGCACAAGGCTGTCAGTATGCAATACTGGCAACTCTCCGACCTTTGTCACCAGAAACAGAGCTGAGGTTCTCGATCTCACTCTGTGCTCTGCCAATCTGCTTTCAAAGGTGTCTGACTGGAAGGTCAGCAAAGAAGCTTCTTTGTCCGACCACCAATTAATAACTTTCAGGGTGAACAACCTTTGTAAGACCACTCCATCGCATCACAGAAATGTTCGCAAAACTGACTGGATGCTCTACCTGCAAGAACTAACTCTCCTGTGTGAGGCAATTCCAGCTGCACCTCCAAAAACTGCAAAGGAGGTCGACATGCTGGCGAAAGCTGTCGAAACAGCCATTACCTTATCATATGAGAAATCGTGTCGCCTGATCAAAAGAACATCAAATGACACTCCTTCCTGGTGGTGCGCAGAACTAACACTTCTTCGTCGCTGTGCGAGACGCTCCCACCGGAAAGCTCTTAAGCTTAAGACTCCTGCCGCATGGGATGAGTCCAAGGCAAGCACCCGAGCTTACAAAAATGCCATTCGCTCCAGAAAACGGGCGTCTTGGCGCAAACTGTGCGAGGAGGTGAACACCTTGCCAGCAATGGCACGGCTTCATCGAATCCTCAAGAAGCATCGCTCTCTTCAGATTGGATCTCTACGGAAATCAAATGGTGATTTCACCAGCACTCCATTCTGAAACCTTACACGTTCTACTGGACGCACACTTCCCAGAGAATGTAAATAATCAAGGATCATCTACTAACCACGTTAAACAATGGTCCTCAATTCAAGCTAGCGATGAAGTGCTAGTCAACAACATCATCACAGCTGAAAGAATTAAGGCTGCTTATACATCATTTAAGCCTTTTAAAAGCCCAGGGCCTGATGGAATCTATCCAATACTTATTCAAAAAGGATTGGAAATCCTGTGCCCCCTTCTTATCCAGATCTTTAAAGCATCTCTCCTGGTTGGGTTTTATCCCACAAAGATGGCTGGTCGCGAGAAGTGGTTTTCCCACCCAAACCAGGGGAAGGAAGACTACTCAACGGCAAAAGCCTATCGACCCCTGAGTCTCATGTCATTCGTGATGAAGGGCTTCGAGAGACTCATACTTTGGTATCTGCAGGAGGGACCTATTGGACAATCCCCCCTACACCCCAACCAATATGCATATAGAGCGGGATTTTCTACCGAAGATGCCCTCCAGTAATATGATCATCAAACTGGAGAAGGCGGTCTTTCATAACCAATATGCACTTTGGAGTATTTCTGGATATTGAAGGAGCCTTCTCTAATGCCACTTTCGATTCCATGATAGTTCCTTTGCGAAAGTATCTTGTTAATGATACAGTTATCCGGTGGATAAGTTATATGCTTAAACACCGAACAGCCACAGCAGAACTGCATGGCTGTACAGAGAAAAAACAGGTCAAAAAAGGTTGTCCACAAGGGGGAATCCTATCCCCCTTGTTATGGAACCTCCTGGTGGACACTCTACTACGCCAATTCACTAGCCAAGAGGCTGCACTTGTGCAAGCATATGCTGATGACTTGAGTGTCATTATATCTGGCCCAGACCCATCAACGATTGGGACGATTGCCCAATCAACCCTTAATCGTCTGGAGAAATGGGCAATAGAACAACCCACCTTCGCTTTGCTCCGGCAAAGACAGTGGTGGTAATGTTCACAAGAAGGAGAAAATGGTCTTTAAGACCAATTTTTCTCCACAATATCCAGCTTAGCCTATCAAAGGAAGCTAAGTATCTTGGTGTCATCCTGGACAACAAGCTGTCTTGGAAGAATCACCATTCAAGTCGTATCAAGAAGGCAACTGCTGCTCTAGCACAATGCCGTAGAGCAGTTGGCCCTACATGGGGGCTACAGCCAAAAATAATGATGTGGCTCTACTGTCAGATTATCCGACCTATCCTGACCTATGCTTCATTAGTGTCAGTCAGCGCAACATACCAGCGCAATATACAGGACAACCTGCGCAAGGTTCAAAGGTTGGCCTGCCTATGCATCACTGGCGCCTTTAAAGGCACCCCCACAAGGGCAATGGAGATGCTACTTAACCTCCCCCCGCTGCACCTGTACCTCCAGGGCACAGCCATTAAAACGGCACACCGCCTTAGATTTTTAGGCCACTGGAAGGGGACTGGTTACTCAGTGTGGCACAAGAAAAGTCATATTGACATCTGCAACCAAGCAATGGAAGATATCCATCTTCTGTCATTGCCAGTGGATTGCAGTTCCTGCACTCTCCATCTGGAACGCCACTTCGCGATTCAGATTAGCGACCGTGACAACATCACTCCACCTGTACGACCATCTGACCCATCACAGCTTGTCTGTTACACTGATGGGTCACGACTAGATGGATCGACTGGTGCTGGAGTATTTATTCAATCCACCAAGTTTGATTACAAATTCAGCTTTCCACTTGGAAGCTTCCCCTCAGTTTTTCAGACAGAGATTCTTGCAATAAATCATGCTGCAAGGATTCTGCAGTCTTGGAACACTGCAAAAATGTCCATCACCATTCACAGTGATAGTCAGGCTGCTCTGAAAGCTCTTATGAGCTTGAAGATACATAGCCCCTTGCTGCGAGAGACATGGTACCTTCTTCACAATCTTGGAGGGCTTAATCTTGTGGAACTTTGCTGGATTCCAGGCCACTCAAACTTTGATGGCAATGATCAAGCTGACGAGTTGGCTCGTGACGCATCCAGCACTGCCTTCATCGGTCCAGAACCATCCCTCTGTATTCCTGTCTGCTCTGTCAGAACAGAATTGGAGGCGTGGATAAGCCGAAAACATGCTGAAGAATGGAGACAACACTGTGGCTGTCGTCAGACGAAGGAGTATCTTGGACAAGGCCTATCCCTGTCCATGGAACTTCTCCGGCTGCGGCGGAGACAGTTACGATCTGTTCTTCAGATTATCACTGGTCATGCTAATTTGGCAAAGCACCAATCCATCCTCATGCGCACGGCATGTGCAACCTGTCCCTTCTGCCAAGAAGAAGACGAGACTCCTTTACACTATGTTGGCCATTGTCCAGCATTTGCTGTAACCAGATGGAGGAATTTTGGAGTTTTTAAATCTGATGATCTCGCATCTATTCCGGTCAAGCATTTAGTCAGTTTCCTTCAGGACACTGGCAGACTTGACCGCTATATCCCGGATCCATGCTAGCCCTGGGCGCTGGAGTAATGGGCCTTCCATGGCCTAAATTCCTGGTCCCGGTAGCTACTGTGGACCCGCCCTTATTAATGTAATGTAATGTAAAATGTAATTTATGTACAGGCGGGATACCATGTTTTCCCACCAACTCGCCATATATGGCGAGTTGGGACGGAAAGAGTTAAGAATGTTAAAGTCTGTTGACTTCAGCATTATTGAGACACTTGAAAATTAAATAACTTTAAAGTAAACCATAACCCACTAGGTCCCATAATATCAATCAACAATCCACACAACACAATCTACCCCTGATATATAAAATAACAACCACACAACCCACTAGGCCCCATAATAGCATCACCACCCACCCACACAACACACCCCGATACATGGTACCCACCATCACCCCTCCAGGAGGGGCTTCCCCCGACCCCGGTTGTACCCCAATAGCCCCTTCTGCATCGGAGGGTTGAACATGGTCGGTGTTCACGACCCCGTTCGTTTTATCCAGCGGACTCTCCTCACCCCCGTTCACCCCGTCCACACTGGGGATTTCCCCATCGATGCTCGTCACCTTCTCCTCCTCCAGCGGCTGGAACATTTCCATATAAGGGGGTATCAGACCACACCAGCCCCACCCTTCCATGTAAGGGGATCCATCAAAATATAAAGAATTAAACTGAGCCAGACCACACAATCTCCCCCACACAGTCATGGGAAATCGGTGTTTAAAAGTAATTAATTTCCTATTTGCAAGAACTGCGCACTTAGGCTTTGTACCTAAGCTTGTTAATGAATAAAAGTTGTCCTGTGGTTGCTGGCGATGTTCTACCAAGTAAGATATCACACAGGACTCACCGGCTCGTCAGATTTTTCTTGTGGATTCGTTGAATCGTTGTTTGTGTCGATTTCAAGCTCATAAAGGATGCTCTGAATATATATAGGTTGGTCTACATTGGTTATATATATATGTATCTAGGTTGGTGTTGGTCCACTACTACTGCCAGTTTGAATATTAGACTAGAACTAATTTTTTTATATAAGGTTGAAAATTAAAAAAAAATCAACAGAATAAAATAGTTACCACAGGCGACAATATAAGGTATATAGGACACTATGAATCAACCATTGTATAATCATCCATCCACATCACTCCTACCTTCCTTCCCTTCCTCTTCCCACCCTGCGGGATGTCAAGCAGATCGGCAGCGGACGTAGGAGGGGCCGACGCGCTCATCTGACGAACGATTTCTATCGGGTTTTCCTGCAATAGGGGAAGCCCCATGTCCTGCCTTCGTGTTTCCATTTTCTTGTGGAGATTTTTGAATCCTCGGAGAATGGTCTGCAGGGTGGCAGAGAACTTGTTATTAAAGCGAAATCTGACTCAGCTAAATAAAACAGAATTGTTGGAAAATTATTCTACACACAGTGATTTACATAGATGTAAAGCATGTTCATCTAGTTGGACATCCCTGATCTAGTCAGTATCTTCATGTGATTGTGGAATCGAAACCAGCGAAAAAGTAGATTAATGTTCAAAACCATTGTAATATGGCATGTAAAGGTACAATGTAATAGCTTCAAATAACTCAACTGTCGACATAAAGTAATGCCAGAAGTAATCTGAGGGTTGACCATATCATACAACCACCTGGTATAACCATGGTTGCACAACATGAATATCCACTGAGCTCACTCACCAGTAGCAACTTCCACAGAAGCAACAGAACCTTCTTCATTGGAAGGATGAATGAAGTGTGCGAGCAGAACTTGCACACCATGTTGAATAATGTGATGATGAGTGGCTCCTTGTCATTTAGACCTTGTTCTAGGGAATCATGTTGGACTGGTTAGTTTGGTGGGTTAGTGTGTCGCCTTTTAGCTGAAGGGTTGCAGGTTTGAAACTGGTAGCTAGTTAGTCAGTTGTGTCCTAAGGGCAAGGCACTCAACGGACATTGCTTAATCCCAGTGGATTAATGAGTTCCACATTAAAGGAATGTCTCAAATATACATAACACACATGAATATCCTGTATCCATATGTTATATTGCAGTTATTAAGCATTTGTTAATATTCTACTAAAAAGCCAAGGACCTATATTAATAATAAGAGAATTAAATAATACAGGTAAAAACTTGATATGCAATGTATTACTTAATTTTTTAGTTAAAAGCTTAGAATTGGAGCCTTAAATAAATAAAATAAAACAGGACTGCTCTTATATATATCTTAAGCTCCTAACTACAACAACGCCCTGTATTATTGCAGTATAATCAAGATCTAACTTTGGTGTAGAACGTGTTGTTTTCCAAGCTGCCCAAATACCATTATGTAAAGAAACATGTTATTATGGTTATAAATTATAATGTTAAAATTCAGTTAAATATATTTCCTTCACATTAAGTCTATTTAACCATACTTTAAATTCACATTAGAGGTGGCAGTGGTGCAATTTTAAAGATAAGTTTGAACCCCCAACACCTAACTTCACGTCTACAAAGTCCCCCAAATACAACGAACCAAGTTCAGTGAAGAAGTCCTTCCTCAGTTTGACGTGCTCATCTGAGTCGGAATGTTGGTCGCGACGCAGAGTCTCCACCATGGTGTATAAGATGGTGATGAGACTACGCAACTCCAAGCTGTCGGGGAGGGAGGGGATGTTCGATTTCTTGTCGGCCGACACAGCAGTTGGAGGGGTGGGGGAGGAGCTGTATGTGGTTGGGGGTTATAGCAAGTATAATGTGAGGATATATTATATGATTCCCCAACACCAATAATGGGGTCGGGGTATTTTAGGGGTGATAGGGTTGCTTGGTAATGAAGTAATATCTGGCTAGTCCAATATTTATGTTTTTTGTTTTGTCTTACTCTAGCTGCTGAGTAATATCAGAAGTTGAATGAATTCAATGGATCACTTAACACACGGTTGTGTCCTAGGGTGAGAAGAATGGAAATGACTCGCAAGAAAACTAGTTTATTTGTGAAAATATCCTATTATGTCGCTTTACCCCAAAAAATATTTGTTCACATGTTGGTCTTATGTTAATTACTTTAAAATACTTTTTTCAGTAAACATACCCAAATCAGGTAAAAACATATTAGAAATATACGAAAAAAACAATGATAAAAGTTATTTTTTTCTTAAAAACTTTGTTAGTAACTGTGTGCTGGTGGGCCTGAACTTACTTTATTTCCATCATAAGAAGTTCCTGCACAATGTTGAATATACCAAGCTTATATAGGAGGAAGCAGTTCGTTCTGCATTTTGTCTTCTGCTCCTCTATATTGGAGCACTCGCCAAATACTCCTTGGACCAAGTATAAAACCCACCTCACTGCTTCAAACCTTAGAGGCAAAAATGGAAGAAACTTAGTTGTTTCAACTTTAATTTTAATGTCGAACTTTGAAGTACAAATATACACACTGAAGTAAGTGAAAGTTACAAAAAAATTCGTAAAAATAATAATACATATACAAAAGGCAATTATTTTATTAACATGATATCAAAGATATTTTATATACAAAATCAATAATTTATATTAGTTAGCGTAGGTTTGTAAGCTGTTCTCAGTCAGGTTACCACAGCAATTGCATGTTAAGTTGGTGGAGACATTGCTGCAGTTTCTGTTTAATCCATTAATTCGGAATGGTTTAAGCATAGTTTGTATCTTATCTTATAAATATGCTGTGTGAATACAAAATGAATTGATATATAATATCTTTTACCTTTCACTTTTGTCTGACACATCCAACGTTTGAATAATGTGCATTATCAAGGCTCGTTGGTTTTCGTTAGATAAACTTGACCAGTTTTCATAGTCTAGAAATAAATTTAAAAATAAGACTTCTGATATAAATATTACTTTTCTACAACATGATTATACAAGATAGAGATTAGGGATGCACAATATAGAATTTCGAATCTTTGAGATTCGAATCTCTAGGGATTCGAATCGTTACAAGCAGTTTAATAAGAATAGTTAGGATTCGAAATTAAAAACGTAAAATATTGGCTGCAATCCATCGCGCAAGAACACGCGTGATGCCGATTATGCAAACTTCAGCGTATCGTCTCAGCACGCGTGCGACAATAGATAAGCATGATAAGTTATCTTATGCGTCCAATACGACGCGCTTAAAGCGCGCGCACACACAAAGAAAGTAGGTCACTTTCCCCGCGCTAATCACATGGTTTATTGCACCTTTAAATACGACGCAATTATTAGAAAGTTGTTTGAAGACTAGACAGGCTTATTTTTGGAAATATTTATTCCACAACTATGTTTTTAATTAGCACAAAAATAAAATCTAAAATATTTGGTTATTAATTTTGTTAAATTTGTAGTAGCCTAATTTATTTAATACACTTTTAAATGAAAACATAAATTATGGGGATATATGTTGAGTAGGTCCTTAATTTCTCTTAACACTGTATAAAGGCATATTGCTAGTTCTATACATTTAATTAATATTCATATACCACACAGTATATATTTTTTAAAATGGAAAAATATTTGCACATCATAGCAAATTTAAATAAACAATAACACACTCTAGAATAGGATTCGAAATTCTAGATTCAAAATATATTATTCTAGAATATTCTAGAATACCCAAGTATCCTATATTGTGCATCCCTAATAGAGATATTGTGCATGGAAAACAGGTTGTCATGAACCTTAACATCCAACCCTAGTCTCCACAAACCCACTAGCAATCGAACACAGACTACGTTTCTTGCACATGCTGATATGAAGAAATGTAGCAGACATCGACCCAATATGTTGTACGTCATCGATTGAATAGGATATTCATGTTTATACCGTAAATAGGAAAAACTTCAAGGGGATATCACACAGGCAATCGTCAGATAACCTCGCGTCCAATGTCGAGTTACCGGAGCTATTGCAGTGTGTTGTTTATGACTGAAAACATTCCTTCAAGTTTAATAGAACCTAATATGTGGTTTAGGCGATGTTCGTTAAGTGCCTTGCCCATAGACACCACCGGCTAGCTAGCAACCAGTTTCAAATCAGCAAACCTTCAAGATAAAAGGCTTCGCATCAACTCACTTAGCTAATCTGTCAGACTCAATGTTATTATAGATTATTGTATAAAGGTAATACAGATATAATTATTTGAAATATAATACCTTTTGACTTCAGTAACTTTTCAAAGCTTTCCTTATTTAGTTGAAATTCTGGTTCTTCAGTATATGTGTACTGCTCACTTATTTCATTTTCATATATGTCAGAATCGTCATATACAAACTCCAGGTCACATTCCAGTTCCTTCATATTTCCACTGGTGTTTGCCATTGCTACGAACGTCCACCAGTTTGATCGGTGTGAACAAATCCAACCCACCAAGCTTTATGTTTACACACAGTATCTACCGATGGCCTACTGGATGAAGGATGGACTGCTTTAATAAGCAGTGTTTTCAGTTTTTAACTTTTGTTTTGTTTCAGAATAGTCGGGCAACACTAAATAGAGAAAACAAGGTAAGGGGGGAAACTGCACAACAAACCGCAATGGGTAACGCGACCGATACATATACCGATCTACATAATAAAATAACGTTCTTAACAACGAGCCCACCATGGATTCGAAACTGAGCTAAGTAAAAAACTTTAAAAAAAAACTATGCAAACTAATTCTAACCTTACCCCAAACACTCCAATCTCAACCGAAGAACTAACACTAAATTTATCTGTTTTTCAGTCCTCAGTTTTCCTCCTTTCCTCTTTCCCTCCTTTTTTAGTTTTCCCCGAATAGCCTTAAGGTTTTGGTTAGGATCTTACTGGCCTAAAGTAAATAATTGCAACTTCAGTTTTTCTTTTTGCAATACAGCAGCGAGTAAAATAAATAAAAATTCAAGAACAGAAAACGATGACAAAACGAAGAGTCGTTAAAACGGAGATATATATCTGTCCGGCCCGTTGGTCTAACGGTTAAGTGCGTCGCCTTTCAATCGAAAGGTTGAAGGTGCGAAACTGGTCGCTAGCTAGACGGTTGTGTCCATGGGCAATGCACTTTACGGACATTGCCTGAACCCAGCAGATTAATGGGTTCTACCAAATTGAAGTAACGTGTCTATCATATATATACAACACACTGCAATAGCTCCGGTAACCCGACGATGGGCGCGAGGTGATCTGACGATTGCCCGTGTGTTAACCACCTTGGTTTTTTCATTCACGGGGATAAAGATAATTATCCTATCCTATCCTACTCCGGTTAAAATATAATTAAAAAAGTAGGTATATGGAGCGAACGTGGCCGACAAAGCTTTTATAGGGCTAGGATAGGAGGATAGGATATATACGTCCACCGTCGGGTTACCGGAGCTATTGCAGTGTGTTGTATATGACTCCGACGTTTCTTCAATTTGGTAGAACCCATTAATATGTTGGGTTCAGGCAATATATGTTCATTGCCTTGCCCAAGGACACAGCCGACTAGCTAGCGACCAGGTTCTGACCTGTAACCTTTCGGCTGAAAGGCGTCGCACTAAACCGCCAGACTAAACGGTCGGTCTTTTGTTAACCTTACCCGACTATTGAGTATTTTCGACATATTAACGTCAGCCAAAAACAAGTGGCATCGAAACCAGCCGCTACCCTACTGTCTCTTTGGACACACCAAGGCGCTGAAAAACGACTTGTATTCGGTCGTGTATCCGAATGGTTAATACGACGAATAAAATACCGACTGTACAACGAACCCATCATAAATAACAACTATAGCGCTGTATCTATTATAATTAGCGAATCATTTCCTACTACTATATCTCTGGGGACCAGTCATTAACCCTGATTTGCGTTTGCACGTATACTAGTAAAACATTAATATTCTGCCATACATAGCCGAATCAAGGACATCCCGGTGGAAAATGCCCAAAACGTTATCACATGGCACATCTTTCGTCATATTAGGCAAGTTAATCAGAAATTACCTCCTGCCAACTGTCGGGTCTGCTGTGAACGATTAATCCACTGGCTTCAGACAATGTCCGCCGAGTGTCTTGCTCAAAGACACAAACCGATCAACTAGCAGTTTTCGAAGCTTTCCGCTGCAACACCAACCCATCACGCTTATCGGATGGACAAAATATCAAAACACAATTAGAACGAATTTCAACTTTCAATTTCATATAATTTCCATCAGTTTCCTAATCGGTTTTTAAATCCAGTATTTACAGCCATTATATCAGACCTTCAACACCACGCAATCCACTTATTTCGTTTAATAATGCAAATTTTAATTAAACAACACTTCGACAAACCTATTTAAGTGAGAAAAAAGATTTGATTATTTATACTTTTATCCACGTGTCTTAGTTTTTTCGCAAATTAAAAGGATAAAAATGTGCTCTTTAAAGCCCAGACCTGGTTTGGTAATATTTAAATGAAATGTCGGCAAAATCACAATAAATATCTTCACACGGTCACGTGTTCTCCGACAAAACAGAGAAATCTCTGCGAAGTGAACAGAGCGAATAGAAAGGTTGTTAGTCACCATGCAAATGGGTGATTGTGGCTCCTACTTTCGTCATTCTTACTTTTCTAGAGTGGAAGAAAGAACTTTACCTAAATACGAGAAAATTCACACAGTCGCACTTAAATATCAGACCACATATATATAGAGGGAGCAAATACATCAGCGGCTAAGACGAAGCAACACACCATGCATTCCGTGGTAGTTTTCACCACGGACTAATAAATAAGGTACGCCAAAAGGGGGCACCACTTTATTCTCGCAGTACACGTATGGACTTGCAGTGGGCATAAGTGGATTAGCGGATGTGTTTGGTTAAAGTACTCGTTGGTACTTCATCTCTATTAAAATCATTGACGGCTGCCCCACCGACGCCGGCGGTGACACGAAGGGGCCCAGCGGCGAACATGCGGCCCGGCATGCGCAGACCGAGCATGGGGGTCGGGGAGGGCGGTTTGTCCTCGTCGCTGTCCTTTGAATCTTCCTCCTCCCGGTACACCCATCGCTCCGGATCCGAGGACACTCTGTCGCCTCCTCCTGGAGCAAGATGAGGAGCGGATCTTGAGCCGGTGGGTTGGACATCCAGGAGCGAACTTCCGTGCAATCCGCTGCTGAGCGACTGAGCAAGGGGGGAACTCCCTGACAACATCGAGTGTCCGACGCCGGTGTCATTGTTGTTCGACGTCGATTTATTGGTTTCGATCGGAGATTGGTTATCGGGCGGCGACGACACGGAGTCCTCGGTGGAGGTTGTGCGGTTGGGTGTGGACGCGAGGAGAGGGCAATCGGTGGCGACGGCTCGCTGCATGTGGAGCGGGGAGGAGGCAACTGGATCGGCGTCGGCACCTTCAGCGAAGATCGACAACAGGAGTTCTTGCACGAACAAACTACGTTGGCCGTCTTCGCTGTTCTGCTGCTCCTTCTCCTTGCTTGACAAGTTCAAATCATCCAATCTGTATCAAACAACGCAAGTATTATAAATGGCATGTACATCACTATTACCAGTAAGAATTTCACATGTGTTTTAACTAATGTAGATTTCGGGAATCTACCTACTAACTGTGAATAACCAGTTTTGTCAAGCTTGTTAGCTCAATGGTAGAATGATTCTAAGTTAATACATAGTATCTGTGCAGACTGTGCATGCTAATTTATGTCAAACCAGTTAGCTCAAAGGTAGCATCAGCCCAAAGGTGGTAGGATCAAAACTGGTGGGTTCTGGTCGGCTGTCAGTGGGGGATAGTAGGAAATATTGTTCGAATCCAATGGAATAATGGCTCAATAGTGGTGGTCAGACTGCTATATTATTCCTATCATAACAAGTTTTGTAAAACATTATGCATTATGTCTGGGGTTAAACACGACCCATGAATCCTCACTTGGACAATAGGAACCGAGCGTCGTCCTCATCATCAGAGTTGGAATTTCCGTTCGATCGTTTCTCCACCGTCTTCGAGCTGTTGATCCCGGTGGAAGGTTGGACGTTGGTTCCCTGGGTCGGCACCGCTCCTGCCTTTGCCGGGAATCGCTCCAGCTGGGGGGAATGCATTGTTACACTTGTGTGCAGTGGAATAATGTGGATGGGCATTTCAAATATACAATTTGGTCTAGATAAATATGCTGAATTTGTTACCAAAATGATCAATCATTTTAGATTTTTTTCCTAATAATTTTTAGCAACATTATCTTATCAATATGTTTTTAACTTCATCATACTTTTAAATATACACTTGTTTAACTAACCGAAGTTTAGTGGTATTTCCTGTATCTTTATTAATCAATAGTTGTTTGATAATTAATATTTATTATCTTATTTCATAACAACATGTCATTAATAACACATCATACAGGCCTCCGAACACTTTTTGAATTAAAACATAAAATCAAAGAAATACTATGATTTCTTGAAATATTCAAAAGCTAAAGTTATTTTCCCAAAGTACTGGCATGGCCTTAACTGTCAGACTACTTGGTTTTTCACTTACAATCGTGTCCGGATTTACACTTGAAAACTAGTCCTAATCTTCCAGATTTATAGAGTAATAAGAATATAAAATGGTTTGAATAAAGCAAAATTCACCCTTATAAAAACCTTTTTAAATAAAAGACCAGTATAAACAAGAATAGCTGAGTTGACTATCACCAAATAACTAAGTAACCTGTTCGTCAGGGTTCGTATTTTTTGGCTGCGTATCTGCCTGATTTCCCTGGGTTCTATTTGAAACCTTGCGGACTTGAAGAGACAAGAGTTCTGACATAAGTCCTGCAGCAGCTCTAAATGAACTTGTATCACTGTCTAGTGGAGGAGGTAATGGTATTGGGTCTTGCACTGGGCCTACGGGGCCTTGAAAGGCTTCCTTGGGTATCAGAGGGGGGTGTGGTGGGGGTGGTGGGGCAGGTGGGGTGGTGCTGATACTACTCTCGGGGGTTGTAGTTGTGGGAGGGTCAGCCTTTGACGCGTTTAACTCTGCCGAGTCCACAATTTGCAGGGTAACATATTGAAATCGACTTTCATCTGAGCTGCAATCGAATCGGTGAGGGTTAAAAAGACGTTGGAATCCTTTTGGGATAGATGACATGTCTGGTGTCTCTGTATCAGCGTCAGACACAACAGTTCCAGATCGAGATCGCTTTCTGTGAGACATTTTTCACCAATGGCACTGTTAACTGCACTACATTTTCTACTTAAAATAATTCTGAATAAATCCAAAGTGAGATATTTTCTGAGTAACCTAGGTATTGAAATGACAGTACAAGTTAACAGTAGAATTATGATGTCATAATCACATTTTTGAAAAAACTAACATAAGCAAAATTTACACTTTGCCTTACATTACAAAATTTTCTCTTTAAATAGTGGACAGTTAATTAAATAGTTAAAGTTAAACCCATGTAAAATACCAAATTTTGTTCCAGCAAACTTGCAAAATCTGCTGATTCATTGTTGTATATTACCAGATTAGTTCAAGGAACAAGTTATGGGAAATTGGACACTCATATACATTGTGTTAATGTGTTTCTATAAACCTTTCATGGCCTTGTGCATTGGGTACAATATTGTACAGTTTACTGGGCAACAAATTAAAGCATATTAAAAGTAAAGTTTGGTATATATACTGGTAGTCTAATGGGGTAAAGAAAAACTAAAATGTTTAAATTTGCTCAATTGCAAGTGTTTTGACTGGCTGTACTAGTAGAAGTCTGTTATGTTGACATTAACACGACGCCAGGTTCCACGAAATATATAACAAGGCCAGTGGAAAAACTAGTAAATATAATAAAATTATGAAAATCCAATGTTATGGCCAAAAAACCTTTGGAATTTTTTTATGTATGATATAAACTGTTGCCCTGTTTAATTTTTAGAGTCTAAATGGGTTATACTTCATTTTAATCCACTTTTACCATATACTGCAATAATAGTATTTAACCCATTTTACCATAATACATTACTACTATGCAATAAGATCATATTGGCTTAAAACCACAGTTTATTATCCATTTCACATTCAAATGGAAAGCCTAGGATTTGTCGGTTAAAGTTATGGTTCATTCTATTAAACTTATTTCTTTAATAATAATAGTTTTTTTGAACTAAATATTTTTAATCATCATATTGACAATCCTATATTGTGATGCAATATACATCATTATATTTCTGTTAAACTTAATAATTTCCTGTACTATTCCTGTGTTATACAATAACTAAGCATGGTTGTGAGTTGTTTTGTTTTTCCAGTATTATTTCCTAATCTGTGAGACTGTAACCATAATATAAGGATTGTAGTTTAGACATTTTAGTTCGGTCCATTTAAATACCGAATTTAAAGCAAAAAAAACTTTAAATATACTAAAGTAAAATAACTCAAGGAAAAATGACGTTGGAGTATAAAGGAATTTAAATTTTCATTGGGAGACCAAAGTGTGTAGGTTGCACCCTTGCCTCCCTGAGTTTACGCCTAAGTTCCCACCTACCATAGCATCTTCCTCATGGCTGAGAGGTATGTGGGGGGTTTTGGGACTCAATATTTCGTCGTCGGATAATATGATCACACCCGACTGTGGCACCACCTTGGGACGTTTTCGTGGTTGGGGGATTTTCCGATGTCGAGGACCCTTCGCATCCCGCGGGAGAGGAGGGGGTGCGGGGGGCTCGGGGTTGGGGGGTTCCGGGGAAGGGGTGGAGGAGGTTTCCTTCCATATGATCTCAACATTTACAACAGGAAGTTTGACCTCTTTCTTCTTCTTGTTGAACTTTGAAAAGTTTAGTTTCATTGTGTTGGTTGGTGTTGGCCGTTTGAACTCCACCCAACCCTTGGTTTGATTCTCACTTTCCTGGGGTGGAAACTGGTTCGCTACGAAAGCTGACATGAACGGGAACATGGTCGAAGGTTCGGTTTCAAATTGCCAGGGGTCACTGTTTCCCCAATCGGAAGAATCTGAAGATATCGTTCGTTCCCTGATGTTAGACTGCGCTGGCATGGGCCATGCCGATACACTGCTTGCTATAGGTGGACTACGATAAAATTTAAAATAATCAGCACCAAAACTATTCATCTTGGGAAATAAAACCAAATTAAAACGTTTTGCATCACATGTTCACTTTTTATAATACTGTCTTCATACCACTGAACTTTAAGAGAGTATAAAACCAATAGTTTAACTGCTTCTTTCAGTACTGTTCTAGCACAAGAGTAACTAAAATGACTAATGAGTTGAAATCAACCATTTTACACGAAACATAAACATACTGGACTAGTGAGCCAAGCATTCTCCAACATATGTTGAGACAACTTCCAACTAAGTCTGCAAAATTCTCACCTTTCAAACCTGTTTCATGCATTATCACTTTCCCTTGCTCTTCAGCTGGCAGTCATGCTGTGACTCTCTGTCTACAGTGGACTGTGGTTCCACAACATGAACAAATACTTGTAAACTAATGATATATACAATAATACCCACTATATCAGCTGCTGTATTGTTGCATACGTTTAATACAAAATATTGTCATTCATACAGTCTATTATGCAATGTGTTAGCTCTAAAACGCAACATTTAACACACATCCTGTCTACGCATATTATGACAGCGAAAATGTAAACTGTGCTTACGAATGATTATGAATGTTTACGATAGTGTTGTCTATGACAATAGATGACATATTCAATATGAATCGGTGAATGGTTGGTCGTATCATACACAGCATATTAAAGTTTGCAGATCAAATGCAGAAACCTAACTAAGGGAAATCTAAGAAAATATAAATGTTCAGGTTAACTGCATAGATATGGAGATATGGAGAACAAAACTGGGTAAACTTTGTACAGAGAAACCTGTTACTATAAAGAATAGGTTGAAAGTGTGTATTTTCCACATTGAATTGTGATGACATAATATGTTCAACCAAATTGTTAAATTCATATAAATGTGTAACAGTATCGCATATTTAACATAGAAATACTGTTTGGTTATTATATAAGTTACCGGTACTATAACCTGGGATTAAACTGAACAACCAATCAGTTACAATGGAGTAGAGGTTTAAATACTCAACAACAACCACTTAAGTGTTTGTTTGCTTGACCAATGAACTAAAGATGAACTTTAAAGAGCAACGCGTACGTCTAGATTATGATAGGTTCAATAGAGATTATGTTACCTTGTTTTGACAATTGCTCTATTAGTTTAAAATTATACCTGAAATATCAACAAAGCTCAAATCAATCAATTAAACATTTATTCAAGTTATTAAGAGTAAGAAAATGTGGCAAATAGAAGTTACAGAATCAATATATGCTTCCTACAGTGACTGAATGCTTTTGTGTGTTTGGAAGGAACACAAATATATCATTTCTAGGTGGGTTTTAGTGGTTAAATAACAAATCAGTTAGAAGTTAACTGATATACCAAAGGAACTTTATATATCAATTAATCAACAAGAAAGATACTGCTTGTTATAAAGACAAGCATTTACGTATTTTAATTCATGTTTGTCTAGATAATAAAATACGGAAACATAATATACAACACAAACGAACATGGATCATCAAACCAACATTTCTAGCAAATCTAGGAGAAATCTGTCAATTTCAAACACAATGTTCAATCATGGCTTAAAACAGTTGTGCTTACCACAGAGGATGGAAAATACATTAAAAACACAAGCGATTGTCAAATCCCTGGCAATGTTGAATTAAGTTGAATGTAGTAAATTCATGGTTGCTACACATTTAGTTCACCCATTAAACCACTAGAAAGAGACACCAATAATTGCATTGAACACAACATACTATGGGTAGTTTTCAATCCACAATTTTTCTGCCGAGAACCTGACATTCTACCACTGAGCTAACTAGCCGATCATGGACCGTGGGAAATTTATTTTCGTATTTTCATTGCTTCATTGCAGTTTTATTTCTATTGTGCATAGAGCAGAAAACCTTCTTTTCCCTTTTAATTTTTATTTCCTCTTTTCATTATTTTTTTTTATTTTTTTATTTTTTTCTTTATTTTTTAAAGATAACCAGCCGATCATAGACCAAGCAGTTTTATACAGAGCCAGAGATCTTTCTTTGTTTCCTTTTCTCCTATTTTCTCTATTTTTTGCACCAACCGAACATATAGGTTCCTCACCTGTTGTCTGATCTCTGCTGCGCGATGCCGTTCCATCTGAAGCTGCGATTGAAGTTCCTGGAGTTGCGATGCGGTCGTCACCGTCTGTTGGAGCTGCTGGGCGCTTCGACGGACTCCGCTTAGTTGAGATAATAATTCTGAGGATGATTTGTATGCAGTGGGTGCTGGTTTGCTTAAACTGATGAGATAAATCATGCTTTGAAGTCTCTAGAAACTTCATTTTAAGAAAATGTCTATTAAACAAATTTTCACATCTGTTTGATATGGTGAATGTACGTACTGAAATTAAAAATTCCGAAATTGTGTGCAGTGCTGATAGAGATGGCTGCACTTACCACCAATAGATGGAACTAAATTATCAATGGAGCCACATATGAACAAGGGTGATAACAATACACAATAAAAATAACTGCATGATTAAATTGGGATGTTCATATAGAATCAGTTTGGTCAATAGGCTTATTAAAATCAATAATTTCAACTGCCTTAAAATAGACTTAAAAACCAAGCAAAAATCTTTTTTTTTTTTTTCAAACAAATTAAATGAAGAAAATATAATTTAATGTATGAATACTCAAATAAGTGTATTTAATTATAAACTTCATTAATGTCAACTGAAATACAAACTTTTACGACATCTTATAATGATAAATTGGGGAAAATAAGTGACATGTGATTGCATTTCATGTTAGACATCCAAGTAACCACATCATGACTCACCAGCGATCGGATCCATGGAGTCCCTCGCAGCAGATATGACAGAGGAAGCCATGTTGTTGGTGGGAGCCACTGGTGTTGGGATGGAGGAGGTGGTGGACGGGCCGTTGGAGAAGTGCATGTTGCGGTGGTTGCGACTGCGCATACCTCGTCCGGGGTAGAACATCCCTGGGGGGGGGTGTTACAATTGAGCATTGGCTTTAACCCTTTAACTGCCGCTGTCGACTCAAGTCGACAGCGCCAAAAATTGCATAAGTGGAAAAGTATACGGCCGATTTTGATCAGTGAGATGGCGCTGGAGAGCTGAATAATTTCTGCGTTTACCAATATAAGATGATATATAGGTTTGCATTTGAATTTTTTTAGTTATTTGAGTTTTAAAAAACGTATACATATATGTGTGGTTTTGGTTGTTTTAATTAGTTTTAATTACTGTTTTAGTCCCCGATTAGTTTTCAACTATTGTTGTCATGGTTCGCTTGTTTAGTTTGAAAACAATTCATTTGTTTTTCGCTTGTAAATTTTGGATTAGGCCATTTTTTGAGCTTTTGGAGAGTAAAAACAGATATTCTGTTGAAGAAGCTGCCCTTTTGTTGGCTGATAGTGAATCTGGAAGCAGTTGTGCTTCATTTTTTAGTAGTTCTAGTGATAAAGAACCTTTGTGAAGATGTTTTGCATCATTTTTGTTTTCCTGTGGCTATGTGTTTGTGTTTCATTGAGCGAAAGTAAAAAAAAAAAGTTTGATTTGCATGTTACGACGTCATCAGTCAAGTTGTGATGTCATCACAAAAAGAGTAGTACAACAATAATCCAAAGATAATCATAAATAACTTTGCTACATACTTTTTTGTTTGTAAATGAGAAAAAAAGAGTTTTTGTTGATCTAAATAGAAACACATGACGTCATTGCACAATGCATGACGTCATCAAAATTTAACTAATGTAAAACAAAAGAAAATTTATTACTGAACAACTTTTCTGTTGATCATATCATGCTAACATCAATAGTTTTTGTACAGAAGCTTCTAACCTAAGGCGACTTCGCCGAAAAATGACCTAAAAAACAGCCGGCAGTTAAAGGGTTAAAACC
>CH003173.1:76596-96076 GCA_000149265.1 Ciona savignyi
TCTGTGTGGTAAGTCCCGTAATCCCACAGTTTGTTTTCGCTCGGGGGCCATGCTAATAGAAGTTGTGTTGATGGTACACAGCTTGATTCACCATTGCTTTGTTTGGATTTTCCTTTACTATCCCTTGCAACAAGACAAACATGACGCAACATAAATGCAATTGATAATTGAATTACAAACATGACATCAATTACTACAACTGCAATAATTACAAATATATTTTGAACAATTGATAAGCTTCCACTTCAACTAGGGTGATTTTTAATCAATTGCCATTATTAATAATTTTCACTCTTTATTAAGAACAAAAAGGGTTTCATATTTATGGTTGGACTGCATTCCTGGGAAAAGTCTGAGACTTGCAACCAGTTAGTTGAACAAGACACAGCATGATGGAATATGCACATACCATCAACACAACATATTTTTGGCATATGGTTGGAATAAACACCATATAGGACAGCAGCACAGCATAGTACTCTAACATGCCCATTTAGAAGCTTTGGATTATTTACATTACTGCATGGGCGTGAATGCAGGCGTACTCAAAATGAACAGCAAAATTTGCAATTTTTTTAATGTCAGATTTTAAAGTCTCCATTATATTGTAATAATCTAAAAATTAATATTTATATATTTTAACCTAATTCTTATTTTGTCCTTAGAATATTTATCTTAACTTCCAAAAAATGTAAGAACCTATGCTAGACGCTGGTGTTGTTGTACTTACAATTATTTTAATTGTATTTACGACTTTATTGGCAAGTATACTTGTTATTGTGCTAATCTGAAAATTGCAAAACTATCCCTAGGGGCTCTAATAGTGGTTGAGTATGACTGGGCAGAATCGGCAAAATGTCAAAATGGGTTATTAACAAAACTGTAGATGCAGCAAATTATAAGAAATGTATGTAGTTGTCTTGCAAGACAAATCAGACAGCCTGTTCAGTTAAAAGCAAATCTATGTCATAAACTTGATGTATATTCCAGTGTAAATCGGTTTTGTGCCGTATATATATACAATAAGAATTAGAATCTACAGCTTTACTAAGGTTGTGACAATTTGTGACCATTCCACCATAATTCAATGGTGCAACGTAATTATTTAACCCAAATCAATGTTCACGCACATTAGAGAGGATGAGATTACAATTTACAAGGAAACAATCAATTTGTACCCCTTATGCTAAATAATTATCTTGAACTTGTTCAAAATCTTTGAAAAAAATTATCCTTATTTGAGCATATTAAAACTTAAATCCAAGATTTAATTAATAAAAATGTAACTAAATGTCTAGCATCTAAATTAATGTGTTATAAGCATATCGGTAAAAACTGAGATTTTTTTGGTTAAATGTCTACAAATTTTGATTTAATATTATCCAAAATGATTATAATCCAAGATGCATATTTGATGATTTGCAACCCACTTTAAAAAAATACAGGTTGCCCAATGCTATATATTCCAACAATGCTGCATATACTACGAACAATCAAAACAACTCACGTCGGATGTGGCGGCCTCCAGCTTGCTCATCGGCGTCTCTCGGTGTGCGATGTTCCATGGTGAGATGCGACGCCAGATCGTCCGTCACCAGGTTCGGCTCACCCGACGGGATCGCCGCGCATATCGGGCACACCTGGGGACATTGTTCATGGCTCATTGTGGATTATAATCGGTTGAACTTTGTTTCACTAAACTTTATGGCAAATTATTAAATATAAGGAGTTGGGAAAACTCATTAAAACCTTGTGTATAAAAGTTGTTAAGTTCTTGTACTTTTTTAACAAAAGTTCTTGTACTTTTTTAACAAAAGTTCTTGTATTTTTTTAACAAAACAAACCAAGTTCAGAAATAGTTTGTTAAGAAAGTAAAGCACATTTTATGATTAATCATTAGAGATGATGACTAAACATGAATTGTAAAAAAGTTGATGACATTTGAATCCAGCGTAGGAATACTACACTTTACCCTTCACACTCACCACTTCTGTATGAACATCTGCATGATCTTTGTTGACATGTTCTTGCAGCATGGATTCACTGAATCCAAGTTTGGCACAAAACGGGCAAACGAAGGAGGGAGGTGCTTCTGGTGATATGTTCTCCCCTCCATAATATAATTCTGACAATGTAAATGCATTAACTTCATTATACATAATATACCGGTGCACCCATTACATCATATACATAAAGGGGGTCCTGAAAATACATTAAGTGAGAAAAACTAAAGAGGGAAAGAGGAAAACTACACACTAAAATATAGATTAGGGTGTTGGGGCTAGTTTTACGGCTAGGGTTTTGTTCTGGGTTTTAGATTAGTGTTTACGGCAGCAGCAGGATAAGATTTGATTTCCGTAATTTTAGTGAACAGTTTTCCTCCTTCCCCCATTAAGTGTTGCTCATTAAGCTGATGACTATGTAACCATATATTATATAGGATGCCCTGTCCTGTACTATTACATTTATGAAAAGTACAGGCAATTAGCCAGTTGAAAACAGTGGAGAATATATCAGAGCTGGAGCCAAATATTTGGCTGAATGGTGACCTTAATTTACAGTGCAGAATACGGATATTTTCGGCATCGAATTTCAAACGAGGAAGTCTGCATGTGGGTAGATAGGCGACGAGGTATAATTTACATTATTAATAATGGTGGAAACAAACATGTTTTTAAACATTTAAACCTCATTGAAGGTTATTAAAACACGAGTTCACAATACACAATCAGTCGACTCGTAACCAACGCCATTTGCGTCATAAATTATGCAACAAAACCCAACAATATTAAAGGTTGCTGATTCAATTATATACATCACTTTTGCTTTTGAGGTTATTAAAATATATAAAACTAAGTTAAATAGAAAGTTTTAATTAAAAATTTGAATTTCTTTAATAGACTGGGTGTATGCACAGTGGTGGGACAGCATTAAGTGATGTTGGCAACTACTATAAAATAAACCGCTTGTTTTTCCTATGTACAGATCTTTACTGGGTTTTTGGTCAAGAATGATTTTGGTTAAGAGTCGAACATTTGTTTGTTGGGTAGCTTGTGTTGATTTAATTTTGAAGGTTTTTATGGAATTTGCGGGAAAGATGGGACAATAAGATCTTAAGTTGCCGTGCAACAGTGATTGTAATGAAGCAACTTAGATTACTGGGAAATAATATGGGGGTATACGCTGATAGTAAATACTCAAGTTTTATTTTTGTTTAGAACGGGGCTCACATGGCCATAGCAGTATGATAATTACTGAGGCTTTTTTAAATAATGAAAATGTAGTTTAAACCTACGGAGAAAAATGCAAAAAAATAAAAAGCAGGATCCAAAACAACTAATATTGTCGCTATATGCCGAGAATAGTACGGTCGTCATTTGGCTGAACATTCAGTTCCAGTTTATATCAACACAATTTGGGGTGATTGTTATATCACACAATTCATGCACAATGAATCGTGGTGCTGTTAATACAAGTTTATAATATGGATTGAGATAAATTGCAAACAACTATAATGCACCCTGCAATCAGCTAAACTGCCATTTAAATAAAAGCTGGTGATAAGACAAGTTGTGGTTGAGACTCAAGTTTGTATCGAGTCAACGTGATTTTGCTGGAGATCAAACTTCGTTGCCACTTGAATATTTCACCATTTTTTGTTTTAACATATTTTGGAAAAGTTTAAATGAAAGAATTGTTCACTACGCCATAGCCTAGTTTTCTTGTGACACATATTGTGTGCCGGCAACACACACACATCTGGTAAATTTTAAATATATTTCGACCGGAAAATTTCTAAATGTTCACATTTCTTAATTTTATGTAAACTTTTGTTCAAAAAACTGTTTATTAGCAGAACTATTAAAATTCATCAAGACAACTGGCGTTAAACTTTTTTTTATTAAAATTAACCGTACGCAATAGGTTAATAGTTTAATCCTACACAGTTTATACTGATCTATCTTTGTTTGCTGTTAATTAAATCTCACGGAGTCATATTGCTAACCACAACCTATTGCTGTGCCATCCACATATTGTTGAGTTGCTACAATGTTTGTTGTTTTCTACTTGTGGTTTCACGGCAGTCTACGCTGGCCTACTTTCAGTATAATACAACTGATACACCCTCTAATTATATTTGAGACTCCAAGCTTTTATACAGTATTTTCTGTTTTGAACCTGAATGTCTCTAGCGGCAAAAAAGTAATTACATATCATACATGTTCCAAGAGCATGAAAAACCGTTTTTCAAAGACGAAAACTTAACTTTTAAATGTGGAAAAACCTACTTTAGATTATCGCAAATATCAGTTATCAATTATGATTAGAAATATACAAACTACCAGCACCAACAATTACTACTTCACCATAAACATAATTTGTAGGTTAACACCTATTTATAATGAGATACTTCAAGTTTAAATTCAGTTTATTGGGAATAATGGTCTTTGGCTAGTGAAGTTTATTTATAGCAATCTAAATGCGTTATGCAACAGACCAGAAATGATGTTACGCCACAAAGCATAAAACATAACTGTCAGAAGATTATAAAGGCTCAATACTCGACACAGGCTTGGTTTGGCAAAACCCATGATATTTGGTATTTCAGTTCAAGTTGAAGCTGACTTATTTAATGTTTTTTGGGATGACCTATCAGTAATCGAAGCCCTGTCCAAGTGTAATAAGAAAATAATCTGACTCTCACCAAATTGATTTCTAGTAAGAATGCATTGCATTGGGTGGGTGGAAGAGTGTCGAGATGAGTTCGATTCAAATGCGTGGCAACTACTGCAAAGGTCGTAGTCGTAACATATCAAGCATTTGAACCTCCGTCCTTCAAAGTTGCTCTTCAAACAATTGTCACAGCTTACTCCTGGATAAGAAAATAATAGTACCGTTAATAAATCATTAGATCCTATTTTATTGATAATGTAACAGCAATAAAGGTATCTCTTATAAATGTAGTGATAGATCTTCATCAGAGTAGTGCTAGCTTTCGGCAAGTACTGTCTTGGAATATACCAGATTTTTAGATTTTTTCTTCGTGTGGAAGTTTTATGTACGTTTATACCAACATTTTTATTAGGTCTATAGTCCGACATTCATAAATTAAAAATCAATTTATTACCAACAAAACGTGTCAATATATAAAAAGTATCATTTACCATATAATTTACCAGTAAAGTATTTATTTAAATATCTATAAATAACTATTCATTTACATACATCGCTTTATTTTCTGCCTACTATTCATTTAAATAACTATTAATTTATTTTTCTATTTAAGCAACTTTGATACATATTATATAGGCCTACACATTTGAGTAGATAGGATGTATAAATAAATAAAAACATCAATCATTTAGACATAATGCAATATTGCCCACATTTCGCTTACCGTCATGTCTTGACATGGTGTAAATAATACCAGGCACCAGGAAACACTTTCAACTGTCTTTATTAAATCAAGTGTCTATATACTCTGCTGCTGTGTGGATAGATAACAGTGAAAATATCATAATTTCTGCATACAATAATTTAAAAAGTTAAAGCACACTAATACATATAAGTGATTAGAAGGAATAGGCCAGAATTCTTTAATTCAGTTTAAATATGAGACAATATTGTACACTTAGAAATACCGTATATATTATGAATTGGATGCATATCTAGCCCGATAAAAAGATATATTCATATTTTATGCATAGGAAAACACAACATCGTTGCCACAAGACACCCAATCCGCCAATTTTTCATCGCTTGTAGCGGCATCGGGATTTGCCATCTGCCAGCAGATAAATCGCATATGACAGCCCCGCTACAAGCGACGATCTGTCCCATCCATAAATTTATCGTCACCCTTTAAAAGTGCAATATATTCAATTGGATGTCTACAAGTTTTTATATTGAGCTCGTACCGGCGATCACTGCAATACCATGAACATTCTTGGAGTTTTCTACCAGGTCAAAGAAAAAGATGAATTTGTATTGTATCATTTCATTACATGCGTAAAAATTTATATATAAATAGTAATAGCTTACATGCGCAACATATAATTACATTTTGCTTAAATTGAAACAACTCTAATGTGGAGGGTATATAAGTTATAATACTATGGTGTAAAAAACATGTCAGTTTTGACATGATGTTGTATGTAACAGTAACAATTTCTGCTTGCATTCTGACGAAATATATTACCGGTATTGACTTTACTTTTTAAAAGATTTGCTGGGAATTTTTTAGTTATGCACCACACTCAATATATGTTAATAGTTGGGTTTTTTATTAGAAGCATTATGGCATTCCCATATTGAGGTTCATAAATTGTTTATTTAAAAATGGACTTTTTAAAGTTAACTTTTAAAAATTGGTGACTTTATCTAAATGCATGTAACAAAGCGTATGCTGAGACAGAAAAAAGTGGAGACCAATATTATATCAGTACGTACTCACAAAACTGAAGGAAGCCAACCAATACCTGTTTATGCAATAATTCAAATCTTACAATATATTTTTTTTTAAATTTCATAAAAAGAAAACGTATTTATAAGCCAAAAAACTTTTTTTTATTTTAAGGCGCTTTACTTTCTATAATTTACGGTCTAAAAATGTAAAAGTTGCAGAAAGGCTAAAATGGATAACGAAATGCAGCATTGCAAAAATAAGCCTACGTACAACAGTGGAAATGTTGCACGAATTAGCGTTCTTTAATCTTAAATATTAAGTGCGTTAGCTTTACAGCATGCACACATATCAAGTTTGTATTTCTATAAAAATTATGATACATTTTTATCCTAATGTGACAGCTTACTACTGTTATACTTTACTTCCTCGTATATTCTTCCCGTTATACCAAATCAACCTGCTCCGATTCTGACATTGATCACAAATAAAGCTGGATAACAGTGTTTCCCGTGTTTTTCGTCGCGTCTTTAAGATGCAAAATTTTTTTTAAGGATATACCATTTATTTGCCTTTTTTCAGATAGACTTTTATTTAGATACGTATAAATAAAATATGGGTTATAATGTAGGTAATAATAAAACAAGTAATTAAAAAATAACTTAATTAAACTAAACTAAAATAATCTTACAATGACTCTTTTATTTCTATGGTCCACTCAAAACAAAGCACTGCTTAATATTATTTACACCCATTGGGGCGGTTTCTTTTTTTTTTAAGTTTTAAGGTAACACATATGTAACAATGCAAGTATATGTACTTAAAAGAATTACCCAAGGAAATGATGTAAATGTTAAGGCTGTATATGTTCTTTTGATAAACATTATTTATTGATTGTACTTCTAAATATATTTTTAAATACTTTTCTGGATCAAAATACATTTCGTATTGGATGACAGAATCCCGCTTGTACAAATTAACAAAACAAAAAAACGGGCCCGTCCGGGATTTGAACCCGGGACCTCTCGCACCCAAAGCGAGAATCATGCCCCTAGACCAACGGGCCGCCGGTAATACTCTACTGAACATTCCCTATTTAAAATCGAAAGTGCCACTCGTTAGAATGTACTTATAAGCGATGAAGTAGAAGTTACCGCATATATGTGGGTCGAATTGTAAAACTTTATTTCAATCAGGGAGCCCTTATTGAAGTTGAACGTTGTACCTTGTCCGACCGTTTAGCTCAGTGGGTTAGTAAGCGCCATTCGAAGGATTACAGTCTCGAAACTGGTCGCTATATCTAGTCGGCTGTGTCCTTGGGCAATGCACTTAACGGACACTTCTTAACGCGGCGGATTAATTAGTTCTATCAAATGAAGGAATTTCTCAATCATACACAACACACTACAATATCTCCGGTAACCCGACGGTGGGCGCGAGGTGATCTGACGATTATCGTATAATACCGGGATAAACACTATCCTATCCTAAATCAAGAGAACATAAATAAATACCGCACTAAAAGTGTTGTATTATATTATTGCATATATTTAGACCGAAATGGCAATTCTTCACTTTCCGTCATTCACTTTTTAGATTATTTTTAAAAAATAAAAAATGGGCCCGTCCGGGATTTGAACCCGGGACCTCTCGCACCCAAAGCGAGAATCATGCCCCTAGACCAACGGGCCGCTGGGTATTATTTGCTAAACGTTTCATCCTACTACTCGAAAGTTTGTCACTCGTAATGAGCGTGAAATGTAAACAACAGTTTCGCGCGTGTGTTATTATTCATTTTGCAATTATTTATATGTGTTTACTCCAGTATATCCAATTTATTATTTTACCTTTATATCCACGTAATTTTACACCTTTGCCTTAATACTAAGCAATTTCGTACATGACAAGAATAGAGAAATATAGATGTTTATAAAGATATTTAAAATAAAAGATGACGTTGGTGAGAAATGTGATAGAAATGTCTTTGTGGATCGGACTTGAGTTGGTGTGAAACCGTCATCACAGCTTTGCTGAAGAGATATCGCAGGCCTACCGTCTCCGGATGCAATTTGGGGAAGTCCCCAGTATGTGATGACATCTTTCCTTGTTTCGTCATCAGCGTGGTTCGACGTTTTACCCAATGAATCAGCGGAGTGCATGTCGATATCGCCACTTCTTTATCTCGGAAATTGAATCGTTGTTCTAATCATTGGATAATGTGTTGTAGGTTCTTGTGGTTTGTTTTGTTGAGTTCAGGGTGTTTGAAATTACTTTTATTACAATCAGCTTGTTTGTAGCCTATACCGGAGCAGTATTTGCACGTATATTTGGTTCGAAACATGACACGAATAATTATTGATTGTTGACATATAACTACCTAGCCGGCATAATTTTAAAATATATATTAAGCCTACAGTTTCCTTATATCAAAGTATAATTAAGTATTATTTTAATTTGGTAGAATCCATCATTCCACTGGGTTTAGGCAATGTCCACTCAGTGCATTGCCCAAAGACCAAACCAATTAGCTAATCAAGCTTGTGCAAATTAACAAAAAGTGGGCCCGTCCGGGATTTGAACCCGGGACCTCTCGCACCCAAAGCGAGAATCATGCCCCTAGACCAACGGGCCGCTGGTAATATTACAATGAATATTCCGTGTTTACAATCGAAAGTGCCAGTTGTTGGAATGCACTTATAAGCGATGAAGTAGTTTCCACATATTTATAGGTCGAATTATAAAACATTGTATCAACCAGGAAGCCCTTGTTGTGTTGAACATTATAACGCACTAAAGGGGGTTGGATTATTTCAGTGGATATTTTTAGACCAATGGGCTTGGGATGGGAATCCGAGAAACATGATTTTGTAGAATATTGAATTTGTGGACTGGCTTAATTTACATCGCTGTTTTACCTTTATGGCGTTTATACACCCTTTTAATTATTTACCTTTTACGCTGTGTTAATACTTATTTTATTCTATTTATTTTATAACGGTTTATTCTATGAACTTTCTTGAACATTAGTGAATCGTTGTCATCGTTTGCGTCAGGGGGCATTAAATTGGATTGTAACTTCGACAAATGGTACTCAATAATATCGGGCAGAACCATAACATCAAATGTGTTTGTTAAACTGAGTGTTAGTTTATATCCAGAATAGGCAAACAGCATTCTCAAATGTATAATTCTTTTTATGACAGTACACTGAAGGAAAAATACGTCTCTTGGTAGGGCGTAGGCTTGCAGCGAAACATCGAAACTGGTCGCTATGTAACTATTTGGTTGTGTCCTTGGGCAAGGCACTTAACGAACATTGCCTGAATCTAGTAAAATAATGGGTCGAAGAAACGCTGAAAAAAATATACATGCCGTCGTAGCTGATTGTCCAACTTTTTCCTTTTTGGTCCGATTTGATGGGAGTATTTCCCTATGTAAGTATAGCAACCTGTTCATCATATTAATAATGAACTAAAATTAGGGAAAAAAATTAGAAATTATGTAACATGCCATAATTGCTATAAAATAAAACGTTAAAACAATTTAATTGGTGTTTCACAAGTCATTTTTTTATTTTTGGGGATTTCCCGATGTAAACTGGGTTCTATATTGTTCATTTGTGTTTACTGATTTCATTTTATACTTCTAATTTTTAGTTGTTTTTTTTGTAACAAATATTTCTGTTTAGTCGTAAGATATCGGCAAAGAATATCAAAGCAGATAATTCCGTAAGCCATGCAGGCTTTGTTATGCTTATCATTGCCCCCCAGGAATTGTACACTAAACTGTGATGATTTATCCTAAGTTTTTTTTGCATATCCAATACATCTAAATTGCACATTTTCGCCATTTTAAAATTTGGGCGTTAAAGCAGACGTTAAAGTGGTCACTGGGTTTCTGGAGATTATCTGGCAGTTGGTTAAAGGTGGATACATGGTGCCGCATTCTCTTTTCGTTTGTGTTGAAATTATCTGCCAATTTAAGTTGGTTTGTCCAGCTGCTCCATACACATGGCAATGATGTATGATATATGTTCTTTTAGGTCAGTGTTTCTCAACCCAGAGTCCGCGGACTCATTTGAGTTCATGAAAGGGCCTGAATGAGCCGTGTGCACAGTGCTTTTGCTAGAAGTCATAGAACTCTGTACGAATAAACAATGATTTTTTTCGGTAAAAGCTTATTAAAAACCCTATTTTTCATATCTATGACTTGACTCCGCGTATATTTACCTCAGCTTGGAAATAGTCCATGGGTTAAAAAGGTTGAAAACCACTGTCTTTATATATTGAGGAGTTTCGCGGCGTAAGCTGGGTTTTATTGTGTTTAATTGGGACAAACCCGACTAGTAGTGACCAGTTACGAATCTGAAGACTTTTAATTGAAAGGTGGCGCTCTAATCCATCACACCAATAATTTCTTTGTACGATTATCAGTCGAGAATCATGTTTTGTCTAGAAATATATTTCAGAATTTTTTTTTAAATATAAAAAACAAATCAAAAATTATTTTGTGACGTAAAAAAGTTTACCGTGTTTAGAAAATGATTTCCCCCCCAATTAAAGTTGTACAATAAACGGCTAAGGCGACAATTATAATAGATAATATAATATTCATGCCTTTTCATGTGTTTTTCCGTATGAAGAAAAGCCTGTTGCTTTACCACAAGGGCATTCGTCAGATTATCTCTCGAATACCCGTAGGAGGGTTATCACACGGGTAAATGTCAGATTGTGTGTTCTGCAGGATTCTTTCCTAAACCCAGTAATCCACTTTGTCCAAGAGTATCTGCTAAGTGCTTTGCCCAAGAACACAATCGACTAGCTAGCAAAATCTTTTAATTTAAAACTTTTCATCGGAAAGACGAAGCAATAACCAACCAAATTAATCGGTCGGAAATTTTATTACCATGCATTAGTTAAGGTGCCTCGCAGTAAAATATGGTATGGTGTTAGGATTATGAAAGAGTGAAAAAATAATTTTAAGATATGATTTTGTAAAACCAGGTTATTATAAACAAAGGAAACCTACCGAGTAACTTGCCAAGTATTGCGTATTAGCCTGTATTTAGTTCCCTCTCATTATGTTTCTTTGTTAGCCTATATGAGAGAAATGACCGTGCATTTTTGTATTATGGTTTGCTAGGTATCGTTGTTCCGCTTTCGATTGATAAGATTGTTTTGCCAGGTACAGCTGTATGTGCGGTCTTGTTATATGTATTTAACTGTTTTGTAAGGTTAATAGTGAAACGTCAACTGTCTTTGTATTGTATTTTAACGCATGCTGGTGAAAAGAAAGGCTTAGTCAAAGATAATCTAGAAAGTATGGACAAAAACGAAATACTCGCCAATTTTCAGGTACCTATAGGGTATCCGTATGATTGAATTGACTAAACCTACAGGTATATCTCAGGAAGCCAGTCTGGAAATCATGACAAATTTACCCATACATATTTCCATATACCTTGGTAAAAAGATATTGTCACAATCAGCCATACTTTTGGGGAAGGTGGGAAGGGAACTCTAACTCTCACACCCCCACTAATCTACTCCCTAAAAATCATCCTCATTCTAACTTCGGACCTATCTTAAACCAACCCAGCAATGAACTGTCAATTAAGTGCAGTTTGCCTTTCCTAAATTTTTCACTATTATCTGGTGCTTTAGCAATGTAGACTTCAGTCTATAATAAAAAGTGATCTATTTCCATTGTAGCCTAATACAGACTTGTAAAGAATACTTTATATACATCGAACTGTCACCATCATTTTAACTTTGATGACACTACCTTTTCTGTATTAATGGTTCAATATGTAATATTCCAATAAAAACAATTCCGTACTTCAATGAATACTTTTAAGGAATGTAACATGGTATTCTCATGAGAATAAGCGTTAGAATTCTAGCCATGTTATGAGGAATTCCTTTTTCTGAAAAGGAGAGTTAGTACTGGTTTATGCCATAAGTGGCGAGAGCACTAATAACCGCAACTAAAAAGTATAATTTCTTCAACACTTATGCAATCTATTGCAATTTGTGTAGTATATCTATGATTCATGTGTGAAAATGAAACATAATTTTAACCGCAACCACCAACAGGCATGTACTGGGAATGATGACATTGCGGAGAGTATGTCCATACTTGAACAGTGCGAGTGGAACTTACACACAGCGGTCAACCTATCCATTGGAGCACAAGGAACTGATCATAATGAACAACGGTATTCCATGTTTGGTTATTAATGATTACTGAACTTAAACATTACTCAATTGATCAATATATAATCTTAAAATACAGCCTATAACATTAGTTATAAAAAGAAGCTGTGATACTTTGGACATAGGTGTATGTTTTTTCATCTTTTAAATAAAGTTATAATTCCTCTTCTCAGAGATACCTATATAGCCTACCATCTATTGCTAGTGCCAATCTTTAATTTTCTCAGGCTTGGTAACATTTAAAATCTATTCTAAGGTCTTAATGATTTAGACTCGGTAATTATAATATGTGGCATTTGATTAATATGAATTTAGATAAGTACCGTATAGTGCATAGAATAACAAATTCAAGAAAACCGCAGTTAATCATGCACCTGGGACCTTTGGTATATCTTAGGGAACATAATAATCTATTTTCTATTATAATTATGAGCTAAAGCCATTTGCACTTAAGTCATAAAAAATGACATATGTCTACTCATTTTTATCAGGTGCGACAGCCAAACAATTCTTACATAAATGTTTAATGACAATTACTAAGTGTACTGAAGAAAACAGTTCCTCCTTTACCAGTATATTTAGGAGAATATTGCTTTAGGAATGGCTGGTTAGCTGTCAGACATTAATGAATAAAACATTACCAATACTTGGTTGAAATTTTGGTATTGCTGTCTGTTCAATTAAAGTCAATAATACACAACTTTAATTTGTGTTTTTCTGTTTTAATAATGTTTAGAAACATGGCAAGTATATTTTATTGCAACATGTTATTCTTATACATTATTAAGTTAACCCCTGCAGTAATAAAACATAGAATGTAGAGATCTTACGTTACCTAATTGATCCAACTGCAAATTATATAGCTTGGCACAGTTTGTAAAGCCAATTTACCGCTGCAATGCAAATTTACTGGATGTGCCTAACTTTAAAGAAATTGAGTTATTAATTACTGTTGATAGATCCAAAATCATAGCCAAACCATGGTCCTAAGTAGTTTGCTGTGTTAATACAAATGGGTGAAAATTCCCTCTGTATAACAAGCACCTACCTGGCTTATTAGTTACACAAGATCACCAAAATAACAAATTCTGGTAAATCCTAATTTCAATTTTGCACACAATAAATACTCATTACAATAACATTATATCAAGCAAAACTGTTGTATTAACAAATGCAGTTTACTGTATAATTAACACAAAGTTTTCCATTATAGTGTAAATATGCAGTCAGTTCATAGCGTTTGTAAATGTTGTTGCATTTCTTTATATATTGTGGTCCATCATATTAATAATGTCATATAATCATGGTTCTGCCTACATGGCATAATTTAAACAAAACTGATATTGATGGCATTTACATAAATATGAGTGTGCGACTGACAGCCTGTCTGTTTGAATAATCTGGACCACAGCCACAAATTACAGTGGATGTACGAGTGCTTTTTACAAATCTTTCCTCCTTGCCACCAACTGTGTTTTTAGAGAATCAATTGAAACTGCCCCTTTTGCAAATATAGAACCCGTATTTGCAATTGCTTTTAGTTACATTTTTATCTGCGCCAACATGCAATCCTAATTTGCTGTGGTGGTCTGTATGGGTTCTGTAATGTAATATAAATTCCCCTCTTTACCATAATGCTACCATTGTTACAGAGAGTAGGTGATATGTGTCTTGTAGTTTTTAAAATGACCATTAGTGTTGGTTTGTTTTATGTTCTTAAAATCCATAATCTGGGCTGTTCAATTGGAAATCAAGACCCAGTGCTACCAAGCGATAAAACACAATCTAATATTACAAAGTGGATACACTAGTATACTTGTAAAGTTTGGAAAACAAAGACTATTTTATTTAACGATATTAAGCAAAGTAGTAGACAAAAATGTTAAAGGGAATTTATTGATGCCTGTTCAGATCTTGTACAGTTTCCTGCATTTTATTAAGGGTTTCCAAGTATTCCAACCACTGTAAGTATGCTCCACTCCAAAACAACCTTAGTTATTGTGATAATTCCTCAGACATGGGTCAGCAAGCAACATCACACAACCCGACGATACCATGCTCACATTCTCATGCAAACTTGGTGGAATCGTTAAAGATGTTTCTCTGCTTGATTCAAACTCAGTCGGTATGGATTAGTTGCACAAGAGTTATTTATTGCTCTGTTAGATTATTCTCACTCTGCACACGGATCCTTTTAATTGTTTTATACATTGGAGAAATGTTAATTAGCAGGGCAAATTAAACAGAACCATTTTATAATAAAATTATGCAATTATAACAATTATTTTAAACATTTGACATGCAGCACTTAACTAGTAATGTCTCTAATTTTCCTTTTTTTTGACTTTTTATTAAGTTGTTTAATAAATTTGATTTATAAATCTAAAGTTGATAGTGCAAATTAAACAAAACCATAATTTATAAAACAATTTATAATTTTGTTTTAATTTTTGCATTCTGCTGGTAACATCTATGATTTCAGGTCTTTTAAAACAAATCGCCTCCATTGAGCTTGGGATATCTGTGGAGGAGACGGAGTTCGAGAGGTGGCCGGTTGAATCCGTCATCCAGGATCCGTCGGATGAAACATTACTATCCGCTCTGCACCTTCCACATCTGAACCAGATGACGATCCGAACATATTCACCTCTGCCACTCGTCAGTTTGGCCACAGATTCAAATGATCCTCTACCAGTACCTTGCTCTGCTTTCCCTCTGTAAGTACCAGATAGCTGTAAAGTTAAGATATCCTAATGTTGAAAATTGCACCCCTTAATAGCAATTGTATGCATGTTTTATTCGACGTTAACCTAATCAACCTTTTGTTTGGAAAGTTGTATGGTTACTTTAAAATCAGGGATCAACTTATAGGCAGTCGTTATCATTAGATGTATACATAGGATGGCTGGTGTTTAAGTTTCTATCCTGAAAACAGGAAATAATATTTAAATGATAAAAAACCTTCTCAGTGTGTCACACAGGAAATAGTTTGTTGTGTATGGCAGGTCGGCTGGTTTAACAACAGTGTACAAGTTATCAATATCGAATGAAGATAATCAGCAAGTTAAGATTGTCGAAATCGAAGGCTCAAAAAGTTTTAAAGAATTAAAGCAAGAAGTTGCATCTTTTACTGATATTTCCCCGCGCTTCCAAATATGGAAGGGATTTCCTACTGCAAACTCACCAAATGAACAGGTGAATGTCTTATATGATATGTAATACATTGGGTAAAAATAGTTATTATGACATCATAATATCAATTGATGTAAAACTGTATCTTGTGTACCTGAGCAAACCTGCAAAGCATAGAACATTGTACATAAGTATAAGATGAATAGTTGTAAACGAAAGTTTGCGCTCGATAAAAACATGGCCGCCGCTGGTGATGTCATCAAAAAGTCATGCATGAGCGAACGCAGGAGTTTGCGCATCGCAATAAAGAATAGAAAACGATTAAGTGAGTACTGATATCCCACTTTAATCCTATGTATATCTAGTAGTAGATTGTATGTATGTGTATTATTAATTAACGATTCTTTTTTTTTTATTCCTCTTCCCTTTATTAAGTCCACCCTCGCTAGTTTAAAACTGAGCAAACCGATACACAACCTGAGTGTTGCAAGCGCCCCCCCTGCCCCAAACCTACCCAAACCCCCCCACATCGCACCCACCCACACAAATGGTGGGGACATGGAGGATAGCTCAGATGAAGAAGACAACATGTTTGTAGATGCAACCAACAACATGGACGATGATGATTTCATATTTGCATCCTCCCCTGCAAATAGTAGATTAAACCAACTCAGTGAGTTTTCTCACGTTTCTTGCAAATATTTGTCACATTTCAACAATGACAGTTTACTGATGCACTATACGAACACCAGCACTTCAATATGGACTATACGAACACTTTGATATGTATATACGAACACCAACACTTCGTTATGTACTATACCAACACTAACACTTTGATATGCACTATACGAACGCTAACACTTTGATATGCACTACAACACACCTCATGTCCACAGTGCCTGAGAAAGCACTTGATGACAGAAGCGCTCTCCAACAGTTCAAGTCTGAGTTCATGTCCCGCTATGAGGTTGGGCCAGATTTTGTCACCGCCCCGTTGAAGGAGGCAACGACACAAGCGTTTGGTACTGAAGCTAGAAACCGCAAACTGCTCGGTTAGTTGCTACAATACCCCCTTTGTAATATGTTGATAATTTATTCAACATTGCAGCAATCTACATCCACCATGACCAGAGCATACAGGCCAATGTTTTCTGCAGCCAACTCTTGTGTAAGGAGGCTGTGATTTCTTATTTGTCGGAACATTTTGTAACTTGGGCATGGGATGTTACTACACCTTTTAACAAAGAAAAGTAAGCGATGAATGTTTCATAATCAAACCTTAACTCTTTGGCTCCGCAAGTAAAACTTTGTTTGGTGTTAAGGTTTCTGCAAGAGTGCACTCAGTATTTGGGGTCTGGAGTTGCCAACACCATCAAGAAAGTGAAGAAAGACAACTTCCCACTTCTTCTAGTCGCTCATGGGCGTGGCAGACAGTGTGAAGTAACTGCCATGATCCAAGGTATTTTATTCTATTGAGTTGAAGACTGTTTTGCGCTTGTTTTCCTCCCAACTATATCGAGATACATGGGAAACGTGAATAACCTTGTTTTCCAGCCAACTGTGATTTGAATGAACTGATGGCAAAGTTGGTCAACGCAGTTGAAGAAGGTTGTGAGAGGATGGTGCAGGATATAAAGGAAGAGGTTGATTGCTTGTTGATTACTTGTTGATTGCTTGTTGATTACTTGTTGATTACTTATATATAGTTGGTGTGACAATGTATTGTTAACAGGATGCACGAAATGCGAGGGAAAATATAAAGTTGGAACAAGAGGAAGCGTATAGGATGTCGTTGGAAGCTGACAGAGCTAAGGTTTGTTGATATAGATTGGTTGATATAGATTGGTTGATATAGATTGGTTTATATAGATTGGTTGATATAGATTGGTTGATATGGATTGGTTGATATGGATTGGTTGATATAGATTGGTTGATATAGATTGGTTGATATAGATTGGTTGATATAGATTGGTTGATATAGATTGGTTGATATAGATTGGTTGATATAGATTGGTTGATATAGATTTGTTGATATAGATTTGTTGATATGATTGGTTGATATGGATTGGTTGATATGGATTGGTTGATATGGATTGGTTGATATGGATTGGTTGATATAGATTGGTTGACATAGATTGGTTGACATAGATTGGTTGACATAGATTGGTTGATATAGATTGGTTGATATAGATTGGTTGATATAGATTGGTTGATATAGATTGGTTGATATGGATTGGTTGATATGGATTGGTTGATATAGATTGGTTGATATAGATTGGTTGACATAGATTGGTTGACATAGATTGGTTGATATAGATTGGTTGACATAGATTGGTTGACATAGATTGGTTGATATAGATTGGTTGACATGGATTGGTTGATATGATTGGTTGATATAGATTGGTTGATATGCATGGTTGATATAGATTGGTTGATATAGATTGGTTGACATGGATTGGTTGACATGGATTGGTTGATATAGATTGGTTGATATAGATTGGTTGATATAGATTGGTTGATATAGATTGGTTGATATGGATTGGTTGTATGGTTGATATAGATTGGTTGATATGGATTGGTTGACATGGATTGGTTGATATGGATTGGTTGATATGATTGGTTGATATGGATATAGATTGGTTGATATGGATTGGTTGATATTAGATTGGTTGATATGGATTGGTTGATATGGATTGGTTGATATGGATTGGTTGACATGGATTGGTTGACATGGATTGGTTGATATAGATTGGTTGATATGGATTGGTTGATATTAGATTGGTTGATATTAGATTGGTTGATATGGATTGGTTGATATGGATTGGTTGATATAGATTGGTTGATATAGATTGGTTGACATGGATTGGTTGACATGGATTGGTTGACATGGATTGGTTGACATGGATTGGTTGATATGGATTGGTTGATATAGATTGGTTGATATGGATTGGTTGATATAGATTGGTTGATATAGATTGGTTGATATAGATTGGTTGATATGGATTGGTTGATATGGATTGGTTGATATAGATTGGTTGATATAGATTGGTTGATATAGATTGGTTGATATAGATTGGTTGATATGATTGGTTGACATGAATTGGTTGATATAGATTGGTTGATATGATTGGTTGATATGATTGGTTGATATAGATTGGTTGATATGATTGGTTGACATAGATTGGTTGACATAGATTGGTTGATATGGATTGGTTGACATAGATTGGTTGACATGGATTGGTTGATATGGATTGGTTGATATGATTGGTTGATATGGATATAGATTGGTTGATATGGATTGGTTGGTATTAGATTGGTTGGTATTAGATTGGTTGATATAGATTGGTTGATATGGATTGGTTGATATGGATTGGTTGATATGATTGGTTAATATGCATGGTTGATATAGATTGTTTGATATGATTGGTTGATATAGATTGGTTGTATGGTTGATATAGATTGGTTGTATGGTTGATATAGATTGGTTGATATGGATTGGTTGATATGGATTGGTTGATATGATTGGTTAATATGCATGGTTGATATAGATTGGTTGATATGATTGGTTGATATAGATTGGTTGATATAGATTGGTTGATATAGATTGGTTGATATGGATTGGTTGATATGGATTGGTTGATATGGATTGGTTGATATGGATTTGTTGATATGGATTGGTTGATATGGATTGGTTGATATGGATTGGTTGATATGGATTTGTTGATAT
>CH003173.1:109412-128096 GCA_000149265.1 Ciona savignyi
CTGAGTGAATTGCTAAAATTATATGGTGGAAATGGCGGATTTCAGGTTGGTTTTGGTGGAAACGGTGGATCTGGTAGAAAAAGTGCTGGACATGGTCACGAAAAACAACAAAGTCACGAACATAAAATCAATCATAAAAAAGGACATGGTCACGAACATAAAATTAATCACGAGAAAGGACATGGTCACGAACATGAAATCAATCACGAAAAACAACAAAGTCATGAACACAAAATCAATCACGAAAAAGGACATGATCACGAACATAAAATCAATCACGAAAAAGGACATGGTCACGAACATAAAATCAATCACGAAAAAGAACATGAACACGAACTTAGTGAATTGATTGGATTATTCGGCGGGACTAGTGGAAATAGCGGATTTCAGATTGGTTTTGGCGGAAACGGTAAATCTGGTAAAAATATTGCAGGTCATGGTCACGAAAAACAACAAAGTCACGAACATGAAATCAAACATGAAAAAGTTCATGTTCACGAACATAAAATCAATCACGAAAAGGGACACGGTCACGAACTGGCTGAATTGGTTGGATTATTTGGCGGATTTGTTGGAAATGGCGTACATCAGGTTAGTTTTGGTGGAAACGGTGGAACAGGTGGAAATATTGCAGGACATGGCCACGAAAAACAACTAAATCACGAACATAAAATCAATCACGAAAAAGGACATGGTCACGAACATAAAATCAATCACGAAAAGGGTCATGGTCACGAACATGAAATCAATCACGAAAAAGGACATGGTCACGAACATGAAACAAAACACGAAAAAGGTCATGGTCACGAACATAAAATCAATCACGAAAAAGGACATGGTCACGAACATGAAATCAATCACAAAAAAGGACATGGTCACGAACATAAAATTAATCACGAAAAAGGACATGGTCATGAACATAAAATCAATCACGAAAATGGACATGGTTACGAACTGGCTAAATTGGTTGAATTATTTGGCGGATTTGGTGGAAATGGCGGATTTCAGGTGGGTTTTGGCGGAAACCGTGGATCTGGTGAAAACATTGCAGGACAAGGCCACGAAAAACAACAAAGTCACAAACATAAAATCAATCACGAAAGTGGACATGATCACGAACTGAGTGAATTGCTAAAATTATATGGTGGAAATGGCGGATTTCAGGTTGGTTTTGGTGGAAACGGTGGATCTGGTAGAAAAAGTGCTGGACATGGTCACGAAAAACAACAAAGTCACGAACATAAAATCAATCATAAAAAAGGACATGGTCACGAACATAAAATTAATCACGAGAAAGGACATGGTCACGAACATGAAATCAATCACGAAAAACAACAAAGTCATGAACACAAAATCAATCACGAAAAAGGACATGGTCATGAACATAAAATCAATCACGAAAAAGGACATGGTCACGAACATAAAATCAATCACGAAAAACAACAAAGTCACGAACACAAAATCAATCACGAAAAAGGAAAAAGTCACGAACATAAAATCAATCACGAAAAAGGAAAAAGTCACGAACATAAAATCAATCACGAAAAAGGACATGATCACAAACATAAAATAAATCATGAAAAACAACAAAGTCATGAACACAAAATTAATCATGAAAAAGGTCATGGTCACGAACACAAAATCAATCACGAAAAAGCACATGGTCACGAACTGAGTGAATTTGTGGGATTATTTGGCAAATTTGGTGAAAACGGCGGAGTTCAGGTTGGTTTTAGTGGAAAAGGTGGAACAGGTCGAAACATTGCAGGACATGGTCACGAAAAACAACAAAGTCATGAACATGAAATCAACTACGAAAAAGTACATGGTCACGAATTGGGTGAATTGGTTGGAATATTTGGCGGGACTAATGGAAATGGCGGATTGAAGGTTGGTTTTGGCGGGAACAGTGGAACAGGTGGAAACATTGCAGGGCATGGTCACAAAAAACAACAAAGTCACGAACATAAAATCAATCACGAAAAAGGTCATGGTCACGAAAATAAAATCAATCACGAAAAAGGACATGGTCACGAACATAAAATCAATCACGAAAAAAGTCATGGTCACGAAAATAAAATCAATCACGAAAAAGGACATGGTTACGAACATGAAATCAATCACGAAAATGTACATAGTCTCGAAAATAAAATCAATCACGAAAAAGGACATGGTCACGAACATGAAATCAATCACGAAAATGGACATGGTCACGAAAATAAAATCAATCACGAAAAGGGACATGGTCATGAACATAAAATCAATCACGAAAAAGGGCACAGTCACGAACTGGCTGAATTGGTGGGATTATTTGGCGCGACTAGTGGAAATGGCGGATATCAGGTTGGTTTTGGCGGAAACGGTGGAACAGGTCAAAACATTTCAGGACATGTTCAAGAAAAACAACAAATTCACAAACATAAAATCAATCACGAAAGTGGACATGATCACGAACTAAGTGAATTGCTGAAATTATTTGGTGGAAATGGCGGATTTCAGGTTGGTTTTGGTGGAAACGGTGGATCTGGTGAAAATAGTGCAGGACATGGTCACGAAAAACAACAAAGTCACGAACACAAAATCAATCACGAAAAAGGAAAAAGTCACGAACATAGAATCAATCACGAAACAGGAAAAAGTTACGAACATAAAATCAATCACGAAAAAGGACAAAGTCATCAACACAAAATCAATCACGAAAAAGGACAAAGTCATCAACACAAAATCAATCACGAAAAAGGAAATGGTCATCAACATAAAATAAATCACGAAAAACAACAAATTCATGAACATAAAATCAATCACGAAATGGGACATGGTCATCAAAATAAAGTAAATCACGAAAAACAACAAATTCACGAACATAAAATTAATCACGAAAAAGGACATGGTCACAAACATAAAATCAATCACGAAAAAGGGCACGGTTACGAACTGGTTGAATTGGTGGGATTATTTGGCGGATTTGTTGGAAATGGCGAATTTCAGGTGGGTTTTGGTGGAAACGGTGGAACGGGTGGAAATACTGCAGGACATGGCCACGAAAAACAACTAAATCACGAACATAAAATTAATCACGAAAAAGGACATGGTCACGAACATGAAATCAATCACGAAAATGGACATGGTCACGAAAATAAAATCAATCACGAAAAAGGGCACAGTCACGAACTGGCTGAATTGGTGGGATTATTTGGCGCGACTAGTGGAAATGGCGGATATCAGGTTGGTTTTGGCGGAAACGGTGGAACAGGTCAAAACATTTCAGGACATGTTCAAGAAAAACAACAAATTCACAAACATAAAATCAATCACGAAAGTGGACATGATCACGAACTAAGTGAATTGCTGAAATTATTTGGTGGAAATGGCGGATTTCAGGTTGGTTTTGGTGGAAACGGTGGATCTGGTGAAAAAAGTGCTGGACATGGTCACGAAAAACAACATGGTCACGAACATAAAATCAATCACGAAAAAGGAAAAAGTCACGAACATAAAATCAGTCACGAAAAAGGAAAAAGTTACGAACATAAAATCAATCACGAAAAAGGACATGGTCACGAACATAAAATCAATCACGAAAAAGGACAAAGTCATCAACACAAAATCAATCACGAAAAAGGACAAAGTCATCAACACAAAATCAATCACGAAAAAGGAAATGGTCATCAACATAAAATAAATCACGAAAAACAACAAATTCATGAACATAAAATCAATCACGAAATGGGACATGGTCATCAAAATAAAGTAAATCACGAAAAACAACAAATTCACGAACATAAAATTAATCACGAAAAAGGACATGGTCACGAACATGAAATGAATTACGAAAAAGGTTATGGTCACGAACATAAAATCAATCACGAAAAAGGGCACGGTCACGAACATAAAATCAATCACGAAACAGGAAATGGTCACGAACTGGCTGAATTGGTTGGATTATTTGGCGGATTTGTTGGAAATGGCGGACATCAGGTTGGTTTTGGTGGAAACGGTGGAACGGGTGGAAATATTGCAGGATATGGCCACGAAAAACAACCAAGTCACGAACATGAAATCAATCACGAAAAGGGACATGGTCACGAACATGAAATCAATCACAAAAAAGGTCATGGTCACGAACATGAAATCAATCACGAAAAAGCGCATGGTTACGAACTGAGTGAATTTGTGAGATTATTTGGCAAATTTGGTGGAAATGGCGGAGTTCAGGTTGGTTTTGGTGGAAAAGGTGGAACAGGTCAAAACATTGCAGGACATGGTCACAAAAAACAACAAAGTCACGAATATGAAATCAATCACGAAAAGGGTCATGGTCACGAACATGAAATCAATCACAAAAAAGGTCATGGTCACGAACATGAAATCAATCACGAAAAAGGACATGGTCACGAACATGAGATCAATCACGAAAAAGGACATGGTCACGAATATAAAATCAATCACGAAAAAGGACATGGTCACGAACATAAAATCAATCATGAAAAAGGACATTGGCACGAACATAAAATCAATCACGAAAAAGGACATGGTCACGAACATAAAATCAATCACGAAAAAGGACATGGTCACGAAAATAAACTTAATCACGAAATAGAACATGGTCACGAACATAAAATCAATCACGAAAAAGGACATGGTCACGAACATAAAATCAATCACGAAAAAGGACATGGTCACGAACATAAAATCCATCGCGAAAAAGGGCATGGTCACGAACTGGCTGAATTGGTGGGATTATTTGGTGGAAATGGCGGATTTCAGGTTGGTTTTGGTGAAAACGGTGGATCTGGTGAAATAATTGCAGGACATGGTCACGAAAAACAACATGGTCACGAACATAAAATCAATCACGGAAAAGGACAAAGTCAAGAACACAAAATTAATCACGAAAAAGGACAAAGTCACGAACACAAAATCCATCACGAAAAAGGAAAAACTCACGAACACAACATCAATCACGAAAAAGGACATGGTCACGAACATAAAATCAATCACGAAAAAGGACATGGTCACGAACATAAAATCAATCACGAAAAAGGACATGGTCACAAACATAAAATCAATCACGAAAAAGAACATGGTCACAAAATAGGTGAATTGGTGGGATTATTTGGCGGATCTGCTGGAAATGGCGGATTTACCGTTGGTTTTAATGGAAGGAGTGGATCTGGTGTAAAATTTTCAGGACTATTACATGAATATGGACATGCTGGTGAACACGGGCATGAAAGACAACATGGATATGGTCACCAACATAAAATGGGTCAAGAACTAGGCAAATTACTTGAAATGTTTGGCGGCACTGGTGGAAAAGGCAGATTTAAGGTTGGTTTTGGCGAAAACGGTGGATCTGGTGGAAACATTGCAGGACACATTCACGAAAAACAACAAAGACACGAACATAAAATCCATCACGAAAAAGGACATGGTCACGAACACGGAATCAATCACGAAAAAAGACATGGTCACGAACACGGAAATTGTAACGAACTTGAACATGATCACGAACACGGAAATTGTGATGATCACGGAAGGGATCACGAACTAAAACATAAGCCACATAAGTTATCTGAATATGCTGGTGGTATTACTGAATGCGAAGTGACGGCTGGACAACATATTCACGATGCGGAAGTGTAAGTCTATACTTCAATAGAAATTAGAATAACCAGGATATGTCGCGGTGATGGCAATATGTAAGCTGGGATCTGGTCGCTAGCTAGTCAGTTGTATCCTTGGGCAATGCACTTAACGGACGTTACCTCAACCCAGTGGATTAATGGGTTCTACTAAATTGAAGGAACGTGTCTATCATATCCAACACACTGCAATAGCTCCGGTAACCCGACAGTGGGCGCGAGGTGATCTGACGATTGCCCATGTGTTAACCCCTCTCGGTTTTCCCATCCACAGGAATAAACATAAATATCCTATCCTCCTATTATTTCTATTTTTATAAAATACCTTTATATATAATTATTGACTTGTTGTATAATGTTCTAACATTGTGTTTAAAATACAGTCAACAGTCATAATATACTTAAAAATACTTTTCTTGCTAATAGAGATGACTGCCTATTTTTTCTACCAATTTGTGGGTTTTGAACTTGGTAGTCGTAATAAACTGAGATACAATTTACCAACGCATCACTACTTTATTGTATGATGACCTAATTTTCCAAATATCGGCCACGCATATAATTAAACGAACACTGGTTATATAAAACGCACTCAAGATCCAAACAAATTTCAATCTTTATGTCTTTACAAAATTGCGTTATATTCTTTTAATCCAACTTTTATATTTTTAATTATGGGTTCAGTTAAATGAAATCATTCTTACCTTTCTTGTAATGCTCGGTTGACCTAGAAACTTCTCCATTTACGCTAAATTGTCATGTCTACATTAAGATGGAAACTTCACGAAATGTCTATTTTTATTAATATGCGACTAAATATGCCACTACATAATCCATACAAATAGCAACAATTGTCGTGCAAACCTAAAAATAGCGGAATGCTATATTGTGTCCCCATAAACTTACGCCTTTAGGGGCGGATTGTGTTGTGTTTATTCAGTCCTAATCCACAGATGTAACTGTGGCGACGAGACTGCAACATATAAAACCGCGTTAGCACACGAGACACAAGAAAGAGAAAGTGAGACTGAAGAAGATGGAAATGAAAATGATGAGGATGAAGAAGAAATTGAAGACGGGATTGTAAACGAGGAGATATATGAAAACGAGGAAGATAATACTTGGAATGACCCTGATGAGATAAATGATGAATTGTGGAGTGATCCGGATGAGATTTATGACGAAACGAGGGATTATTCAGATGACATCACTGATGGATATTGGGGGTAATGAGGTCGATGTATCATGTTGCTTGATTTGCATACCTAAAACCAATTGATACAATTTAGTATTTCAACGTTCAGGAAAGAAAATGTGCATTTCGATGCTTTCAGTAACAGTGAATAAAATACTAATACTCCATACTTCACTATGTATATAGAAGGGATAATAATCGGGTTGGCCGAGCTATTGTGTACGATATTGCTATTTTTGCATTTTGCGGGATTTGTTTTTTGTCTATCCCAGTCATCCATTGCCAGCGTTAATAAAGGTATACAAATTTATTCTCAAGTCAATTATTTTATACATGATTAAGCACATGTCAAACGGTAATTTAAGCGACTCACTATATACAGCAACAGTGCATTCTTACCAACATACTTTAGACTGCATAGAAACACGATTTTTTTTGGCTTTCGTAGAATATCAGAACAGTTTTCAATTTATTGCAAAAACTTGTTTTTCATCCAATCAATAATTAATTGACATTAACTACATTTTTATTTAATGAAAGTATGTTATTATATTTAAACAATGTGTCAATCGTGGTAGTATAAAGTCATATTGCGATTGCAATAAGTGTATTTGATGCCGTATTTTATTACTCCTTTTATTCCCAAAAAACCTATTAATTACTTTAAAATAACTATTAAGGAGGATGTCGCGTGTGTGCCGTAAATTACGTCATACGGTAACTTGTGAGCTGCCGCCATTTTAATCCACCGGATCGTTACATAATGACAAGGGCATGACATCACCTGGCATTTAAAAGAGATAGTCAGTTAATATGTGGGTAGTTGTACAATTGACGTAATTTGTGTTTGTTTTGAGTATTTTGCTAATTAGGATAGGATAGGATATTCGTGTTTATCCCCGTGAATGGGAAAACCAAGGGGTTAACACACGGGCAATCGTCAGATCACCTCGCGCCAACCGTCGGGTTACCGAAGCTATTGCAGTGTGTTGTATATGATAGACACGTTCCTTCAATTTGGTAGAACCCATTAAGTCCAGGCAATGTCCGTAAAGTGCCTTGCCTAAGGACACAACTAGCTGGCGACGAGTTTCGCACCTGCAAACTTTCAATTAAAAGGCGAAGCACTTAACCGCCAGGCTAACCGGCCGGGCTGATTCATAGCTGGCACACTAATATTTATAGTGGGTTCCTTTCATTCCAAGAAGAATGGCTCATATCAGTAAAAATGTATAAAATAGGTCAACTTTTCATCATATTTGGCGTTATCGCCCAAATCTCCGGATTAAAACGGAATATTTACCTGATTTTTTTAAAGAAAGTTAAAGATTTCTAACATATATCCTATAAAATCTCGTTTTAACCGCAGGACATTCACGCATTAAGCTTAACAAACAACTTAGTTGTCCAGTGTGGGAAAACCCACATTCCTGTAATTACGTTAATAGCTTGTGTATTATACTAGACTAGATGTGATCAAGTCATGTATATATCAAATTATAGGTGGGGAAATTAAGATATGAACTATAGTTTGTGATTAATTATGGCTTGTAAGTTAAATCAACCTTATTTATAATTTATAATCTTACAAACCGATGTGTAAAACCCAACCACGCTTTATACATATAACCTAAGGACTAGGCCTCGTATTTGCGTCAGTAACTAAAAGTTTAACAACATACGTCGATATATGTAGTTCGTAAATATTGTTTGCATTCGTGAATACCTTCTTTATTAAAGTTAACTTCAATTATACAAAACACCATTGACACGTTGATTGTTTATGCTAAAATTGATCTTATACAATGAAAGAATGGAACATTATATTACGTAATAATGCCCCAATATTACATAATAACAGGCGTAGAATTAAGGTTTATTACGATTATTACACCACTATACCAAGTGTTGCTATGCGTTTGTGGCTGCATAAAAGCCATTTTGTTGATAATTAAGACGCATTTTTATGTAATTTCTCTGATAAAATAATGCGTATGTGGCACAATAATCGCGATACGCGTTTATTAGTTTCGTCGCCATGTGGTATCGATAGTATCGGTATTGTCGATATATCGTTGCAGGCCTACTTAAAATGGATTATTACGAAAAGTTAGTATACAGATCCTGTGATTTCAAATATACTTGTTAATTCTTTAACTTGGTCTTCGCTGTGATATTGTTGGAAAAGTAAGAAAAGTGAAGGGAATCTAAAACAGCGATTTAAATATCGCGAGAGCCGCACGCCTTGAAACCATTAAACAGGCAGGATAAAGGGATTATAACCCCTATGGCGATGACTGGCTTGCATTTTGGATTATGAAATGTAATCATAACTTAATAACGCTTATATTTCTAATTCAATTAACTCTAAATAAAACAAATCTAGGATTAGGATAGGGCATTCATGTTTTTCCTCATGAATGGAAAAAGAGGGTTAAAACACCGGGAATCGTCAGATTACTTCGTGGCCACTGTCGAGTTACCGGAGCTATTGCAATGTGTTGTGTATGATTCTGACATTTGTTTAATTTGGTAGAACCCGTCAATCTACTGGGATTAAGCAATATCCGTTAAGTGCTTTGCCAAAGGACACAACCGAGTAGCTAGCTACCAGTTTCGATTCTGAAACCATATGACTGAAGGGCGACGCACTAACACACCAAAATAATACGTCGGACAAGTTCAAACTAAGTTTTCGTAATATTAAAATGGGAAATTCGAAAAGGTATATGTGTGATATACTCGGTCCAGCTGATAATCAAATACCCGAGTACTTCCGTAGCAAGCAGCAGGTTTTGGCTTATCAGCGTCTTATAACTTCCGCAATTTCCATTTGCTAATTACGGACACGATCAAACAAAATCTTCAGCGCTCCTGTGAGAAATCCATTTAGGATAGGATATTCATGTTTATCACCGTGAATGGGAAAACCAAGGGGGTTAACACACGGGCAGTCGTCAGATCACCTCGCGCTCATCGTCGGGACACCGGAGCTTTTGCAGTGTGTTGTATATGATAGACACGTTCCTTCAATTTGGTAGAACCCATTAATCCGCTGGGTTCAGGCAATGTCCGTAAAGGACCTTGCCCAAGGACACAATCGATAAGCTAGCGACCAGTTTCGCACCCGCAACCCTTCGATTGAAAGGCGCCGCAATTAACCACTAGACCAACCGGGCGGACATTTTGTTTTATGAACGTACATTTCAGAGTAACAGTGTTTTTATCAGTGAGTGAACATCTATGTAGTGTTTTAAACTGGTTATGTTGAAGAGATGTTTTTCAAAACGGAAGATGCTAAGACGATGGATAAACGCAGTGCTTAAAACAGCCGACGTAAACTCAAGATAATATTATTATGCAAAGTTTATACCCTAATGACGTCTTTTTGATACCAAACCCACAAAACGTTTGTAAATTTACCAGTTCTCGCTAAGTTGTTTCATTATGGGACACAGTTGCTAAACCCGTCCACAGCTTCTTAGAATGGTTTCTGCAGTGGAGATATATATTTAAAATTGGGAGCTTCACGTGCAAATAAAACGCGTGCAATCTATCAAAACATCAAATTAACCACAGTATAATTGTTGATGGCTTTAACAAATAAACAGTATTGTGATCGGTGAACAAAGAACAATTAATATTTTACAACTGTTAGCCATAGCTATAATATAAACACATATAGATAGCACATACACGCGTGATGATGCTACAGCAGGAAGCGACAGATGATTAAATGTCAAATGTTGTCACCTCCCAGAAACTTTTAGCTTTATTTCTTGAAACTTCTTCGTTTGATTTTATTTCCGCGGAAAGCTCTTCGCAACGTATCTCGGAAAATTGTTTGACAATTAAAAAAATAAACGTGGTTAATCAAATAGACGCTGATATGTTTCAGCATTTCTACTTTTTTTCGTCGTATTGGCCCATAAAATGTTTGCATCGCTCATGTACTTATACAGCCAACCAATAGCTTCCAAACTTTTAATCTTAGAACACCCTACCCAAGGTATTTATTGTTTGTGACGCCCTCACAAACTCATATCATTTTGGTAAAATAACCACAAGCCAGACACAATAATTAAGTGTTGCAATATCTCGTGGCACACCTGAGTAATGCAAATGGAACACTGGGGTACAATCTCCAACTCACTAATCATCAAAGACGGCTCAGCTTGATTTGTGAAGACTCGGACACTTTATTAAATGTGAAATGTACATTTTGCTAAGTAAAACAATAATAACTAGTGCGCTATAATAGTCTGCCTACTTGAATGCCAGTATGGTAGGTGTCCACAAGACGAAATGCTTTTAACAAATATACAGGCAAAAAGCAAGGCTAGCAACATCATATAACTATATGATACTTATTATATCTATATTTTCTTGTACCGCTACCACTTGTGACAGCAACATTTCATGGAAGGGTTGATTGACGCATTCGCTGCTACGAGGAAACGGCAGCACAATCGGGGGGGGGAGGAGTTTTTCGGTGAATCCACCGTCTTTAAACTGTATAAAAGGGGGAGATTTTGATTGCTTGATATTCAGTTATATCTTCTTCATCAGGATGAAACAAGGAGTTCTCGTCTTTGCATTACTTTTTGCGAACGCCGGTGCCGCTTGGTTTAGCGGTTCCAGTTCGGGCTCCGGTGGAAGCGGAGTCGGCGCCGGTCTTGGTGCTTCAGTTGATCTTCCTTTGATCGGACCAATTGGTGCTTCGCTTGGAGGTTCCCTTGGCGGTGGTGCCCACGGCGGTGCTAGTGCTGGAGGTCACGGAGTCGGCGCCGGCCTTGGTGCTTCAGTTGATCTTCCTTTGATCGGACCAATTGGTGCTTCGCTTGGAGGTTCCCTTGGCGGTGGTGCCCACGGCGGTGCTAGTGCTGGAGGTCACGGAGTCGGCGCCGGTCTTGGTGCTTCAGTTGATCTTCCTTTGATCGGACCAGTTGGTGCTTCGCTTGGAGGTTCCCTTGGCGGTGGTGCCCACGGCGGTGCTAGTGCTGGAGGTCACGGAGTCGGCGCCGGTCTTGGTGCTTCAGTTGATCTTCCTTTGATCGGACCAGTTGGTGCTTCGCTTGGAGGTTCCCTTGGCGGTGGTGCCCACGGCGGTGCTAGTGCTGGAGGTCACGGAGTCGGCGCCGGTCTTGGTGCTTCAGTTGATCTTCCTTTGATCGGACCAGTTGGTGCTTCGCTTGGAGGTTCCCTTGGCGGTGGTGCCCACGGCGGTGCTAGTGCTGGAGGTCACGGAGTCGGCGCCGGCCTTGGTGCTTCAGTTGATCTACCTTTGATCGGACCAATTGGTGCCTCACTTGGAGGTTCTCTTGGCGGAAACGGCGGAGCGGGAGCCGGAGCTTCAATTGGAGGTTCTCTTGGCGGAAACGGCGGAGCGGGAGCCGGAGCTTCAATTGGAGGTTCTCTTGGCGGAAACGGCGGAGCGGGAGCCGGAGCTTCAATTGGAGGTTCCCTTGGCGGACACGGAGCAGGAGCCGGAGCTTCAATTGGAGGTTCCCTTGGCGGAAACGGCGGAGCGGGAGTCGGAGCTTCAATTGGAGGTTCCCTTGGCGGACACGGAGCAGGAGCCGGAGCTTCAATTGGAGGTTCCCTTGGCGGACACGGAGCAGGAGCTTCAATTGGAGGTTCCCTTGGCGGAAACGGCGGAGCAGGAGCCGGAGCTTCAATTGGAGGTTCCCTTGGCGGACACGGAGCGGGAGCCGGAGCTTCAATTGGAGGTTCCCTTGGCGGAAACGGCGGAGCAGGAGCCGGAGCTTCAATTGGAGGTTCCCTTGGCGGAAACGGCGGAGTCGGAGCTTCAATTGGAGGTTCTCTTGGCGGACACGGAGCGGGAGCCGGAGCTTCAATTGGAGGTTCCCTTGGCGGACACGGAGCGGGAGCCGGAGCTTCAATTGGAGGTTCCCTTGGCGGAAACGGCGGAGCGGGAGCTTCAATTGGAGGTTCTCTTGGCGGACACGGAGCAGGAGCCGGAGCTTCAATTGGAGGTTCCCTTGGCGGAAACGGCGGAGCAGGAGCAGGAGCTTCAATTGGAGGTTCCCTTGGCGGAAACGGCGGAGTCGGAGCTTCAATTGGAGGTTCTCTTGGCGGACACGGAGCGGGAGCCGGAGCTTCAATTGGAGGTTCCCTTGGCGGACACGGAGCGGGAGCCGGAGCTTCAATTGGAGGTTCCCTTGGCGGAAACGGCGGTCTTGGTGCTGGTCTTGGCGCCAATGTCAACCTTCCATTTTTGGGACCAATTGGTGCATCCCTTGGAGGGGGTCTCGGTGGTGGACATGGCGGAAACGGCGGTCTTGGTGCCGGTCTTGGAGCCAATGTCAACCTTCCATTTTTGGGACCAATTGGTGCATCCCTTGGAGGGGGTCTCGGTGGTGGACATGGCGGAAACGGCGGTCTTGGTGCCGGTCTTGGAGCCAATGTCAACCTTCCATTTTTGGGACCAATTGGTGCATCCCTTGGAGGGGGTCTCGGTGGTGGACATGGCGGAAACGGCGGTCTTGGTGCCGGTCTTGGAGCCAATGTCAACCTTCCATTTTTGGGACCAATTGGTGCATCCCTTGGAGGGGGTCTAGGTGGTGGACATGGCGGAAACGGCGGTCTTGGTGCCGGTCTTGGCGCCAATGTGGATCTTCCAATTTTGGGACCAATCGGTGCATCTGTTGGTGCATCAGCTGGCGGTCATGGCTCTTCGCATTCCGGTTCATCCAGCAGCGGTTGGGGATGGAATATTGAGCAGTAAGTTTCCACAACGTTTACCAAAATTACGGCTTTAAACCCTATATCATCTTTTTTTTCAGAGTCCCTGAAGAAATCTTGGGTAAGTTTGTACGATGTGCGAATTATGAGAGCTGTATCGATAACGATTTAGATAGGATCAGATAATCGTGTCTCTCCCGCGATTGTGCTTTGGCAATCGTCAGATCACCTCTTGCCTACTGTGTTACCGGATGTATTTTAGTGTTTCTTTAGTGTTAGTAGAACCCATTAATTACCTGGATCAAAGCTACGACCGCCATGTGTATTGCCTAAGAATACAACGCGTATACCGACTAAGGCATCGAGTTAAACTAAGTATACTGGACAGCCGGAATTCATCTCAAATGTTAAAATCAGTTTTCATCCCAATCCTCCCATGTGCCCATTATACCACTTTCAAAGGATATGTTGCTTTTAAGTGGATAGTTTTCCAGTGTGCTGATGACACATCCAACTCTTCTTATTTAAATGTTGTTTCTTCCTTTAGACGAACTTCTCGACAGCTACATTGAAGAAATGCTTGAATAAAAGTTTAACACTAACCCTAGTAGGTAAGCATATTTTATCTAAACGTGTAATTTTAATCACTAATTATTCCATTTCAGCGAACTTTAACGAATTCGGAAGCGCAACACATTTGCAGACATCATTTTATTATTTTTGATTTTATCAAAGCAGTAACTGGTTCAATAAAGAAAAATATGAGATTTACGTTTCGATTTTTAATTATTTGATCTACTTTGCGCGATGTAATCTTGGTTCTTTTAGGATTATTAATGCAAAAGTAAGGAACGACCGGCATGATAAAAATTACATTTGTAACATTTCGCCTCATTCTCTATCTATATAGAATAGGAGTAGTGTGCGAAGTCTTCGGATTTACAGGATACATAGCTCGACTTGAATACACAAATAGTTGCATTAGTAAACTCACCACTATTTTGATCTGAGCACCTTCATTTTGGGTATTTAAAAAATAGTTTATATCAGCAGTACGAGCATAATGTAGTGGTTCTCTGAGGTCTAAGGGCAGCTCACTTTAAACAATCAGATTGTATTCCATTTGTAATATATTTAACTTGTAGCGCTAGGATTAGTGATCCATGGCGATTAAATATTGGCACAACGTACACGTGACAAGGATAGGATAGGATATTCATGTTTATCCCCGTGATTGGAAAACCAAGGATTGTTATCACACGGACAATCGTCAGATCATCTCGCGCCCACCGTCGGGTTACCGGAGCTATTGCAGTGTGTTGTATATTATAGACACGTTCCCTCAATTTGGTAGAACCCATTAATCCGCTGGGTTCAGGCACCGTCTGTAAAGTGCCTTGCCCACGGACACAACCGACTAGCTAGCGACCAGTTTCGCACCTGCAGCCTTTCGATTGAAAGGCTACGCACTTAACCGCTAGACCAACCGGCCGGACAAATATGAGACAACCAGCAGTAACAGATTGACAGACAACACAGTAACATCAATGGCACTACTGTTGTGAACCAACATGGTATGACACATTTTTCCGAATTTTTAACTAACGTTGGAATATGTACAACACAAAACATTAACTGAGTATCATACATCAGTTGCATAAAGAAATATATAAAGTATTAATAATAATCAACTTGATATTATTGTGTTGTTAACTTACAAACTCATTTTAAAGTCAAAGTAATTTATCAGCATCACTGTAAGATATCTCGACCCATTAATGTTTTTATTGATGTCTATGGTAAACCAAAATACGTCACAATGGTAGTTTGTGTTACAATATCTATACCCGACAGGGTTGCCATGTTGGCTTTTTTAACGCCAAATTGCTCAAAATTGGCTTGTTTTGTAACTGTTTGGCTTTTGAAATTTCGTTTGGCTCTTTGGCATTTTTTTGGCTTTTTTAATGGAAGTTAAACATAATTCTATAAATACCTATATTTAGGGTGCAACAATGCTGCTTAACTAGTGTACTTAACAACTTTTGTATCAGTAGTTATTACAGATGTCAGTGTTGACTCTACAGTGTTAGGTGTACATTCTGGTTTCATCATTCTGCAGTGGAGAGGGTGTTCTCTCTATTAACTTGTATAAAAACTAAAGCAAGAAATATAGTTCAGCTGTCTCTATTGGAAGCAATCACTAGAGTTAGAGCAGAACTGTTGCCCTTTAATAAATGTTGTTAAGAATTTGTTCCTTCAACCGAAATGTTGCAGATTAAAAGCAGACATTTTGTATTGTAAGAAATCCTTTACTGCGTCTATTAACAGTGAAGAGGACAAGCTTTTTGAAGAAGAAGTTTTTATGTAATTTAAGTACAATTTGTAACTATAATTGTAATTTTATAGTTGGTAAAATGATTTGGCTCTTTTTGGCTTTTTATGTTTCTCGACTTGGCTTTATTTGATCACTGGGATCTGGCAACCCTGATACCCGACCGCGTGTTAGAACATGCTTTCTTTTTGATTCAGTCACCGTATAGACTGCAGCATAGCAATTTTATCCGATACCGTATTTTTCCGTCTCGGTTTTAAAGCCAAAGTTTGGTGAGTGTAATGTTTACTATTATATACGTATACCCGTCAATTACTGACTTTGGTCCCTTTATTTTAATGATACAGAAAACCGTATCGTCCCAACAACCTTCCGTTCCATATCAACCATGACGGCAAATTATAATTCGAGAACACAAACTGTCTGTTCATATATCGACGTAATTTTCAAACCGAAGCAACCCCTTACTTCACCGCTGAAGTAACAATCACGATATATGCTGTTATGTGAGAGTTTTGGTATTCTGATTTATTATTTTGTTACGTCATTATTTTCTCTCATTTGCCTTTATATCCTTTTTTCTCTTAAGGTGAGGTTTTTAGTTTTTTGATTAGTGTTATTTGTGACCCTGGCGAACTGGTGTTAAACAAAATTAATAGACAGAAGTTAAGAAATCACGTGACATGGACTACGTCACGGGACCCAATTGCGAATGTTTATGCATGGCGCTAGGTATGAATGTTAGTTTAGTTTGATATTTTGGAGAGAATATGCAGTTAAAAAAAAAATATTTTGGCTAAAGGATGAATTGCATTTTTATGTGTAACCAGGGATTGTCAGGGAACTTAGGCTAGCGAACTTAAATCGGGTAGGTGCTAGGCTACTTCAGTCTCATCCTCGCTGGTGCACGGCAATTCCAAAGATCAAACCGGCTCCGAGAAGTTTCCTACAGACCATGATAGCCTAGTTAGCCAAGTATTCCAGTATACATATATATCTTAAGTTATGTTTATGTTGTAGAGACATTTTGAAGAAAGCCAATTTGAGTGTAAAGGCAGTGGAAAGAAAAAGCTGTGCAGTGCATACATTATTTTTTTCAGTTTTAAATCGACTGTAGGTTTAGGAAATTAAAGACATAGAATTTGATAAAGGTAAAGTCATTTCTAGGTTTAGCTAACTTTAGTGTTGCCATCGAATTATGATTGACCACATAAACCATGCTTTCTTCAGGGATGTTTTTTGTTACCGGTATTAATATAAATGTTACAACTTGGTTGCCATCTATCTTATTTATTGCATTCATTTTAATAAATTAGGTTTAATGGCTTTGCTAATCGTGTAATTTAAAATTGACGTGTTTAAACAACTGTTGTTTTTTTATGTTGCTTTGCTAATAATTAATAACGTTTAACTTCTTTACCTTAACAAAGAAACAAAAATGTAACTATTTCTGCTTCTGATTTCTTCACTTTCAGGTGCCGGTACTTTTTCAGTCGATTGTGATCATTCTTATACCAAAAAGTACAGATCTGATCGCCATATACTTGTGAGTCTATTGTGCGCTATCTACACCAATAAGTTTATTGTGGACAGTGTCATTGTAAATAGCAGTAAACAAAAAGTTGATGAATGTGAAAAATGTTCTCAACTGATATTGGAAAATCGGAAATTAAATAAGCAGGTTCGTGTATAGACTGTTTGCAGTTTGTGCCAAACAACAGCATCAGCACTCAATATTAATGAAATTGCAACGTTATTTACACAATTGCGTTTGATGGAAAGGCGGTTACAAAATTTGGAAAAGCATCTTAACGGTTTCTTGAATACCGATCAAGTGGAGGTCTTGAAAAGTCCTTTCAGAACGCCGATGGTCAGACGAGACTGTACAAAGTGCCTTAAAATTCGATGGGCAACTGGAGTTTTGCATACAAAACATACTGTATATAAATATTTTTAAAATGGTTTAATAAATATGGTATATTTACTTAGCGGTATGAATACACACAATGGAAACCTGATTATCGACAGTAAATTTTTTAGGTATGATTTTCTGCTGAAACGGTTGTATCCTCTACCCAGCTACCGTGCAATTTGCAATCGCATTTTCAATGTGAAAATGTTTCCTGGGCTACAAAACATGATGCTGGATTGGATGGTTGCAAAATGTCAGGGTACAGAGGAAATCAAGCGCTACTGCACTTAAATATGTTGGACGAAGTCCAAATCGCAAAGGCCATTCAATATAATGTTACCTTACAACATTTTGTTGGTAGCGTGAGCCCCGAGTGTTTGTCTAATTCGGGAGAGCATGATCTTGTACCCTCTACACATGCCCTTTACCGTGAGGCAAAAACAATTATTGTTACAAGATGGAAGCAAGTAATGGGTAAGTTTGCTTGTCATTTAAAGTTTCTGTGTAAACGAGTCTGTTAAGTTTCCATATTCTGGGTTCTATGTATCTGTATTTTTCAGAATATTACTACATTGGTATATCAGTGAAAGGCGGACAACTCTGGGCTGTGACACAGCTTATCATCGCTAAAATAGGCAAACGAGATTTCCATGTCAAGGCTCTTGTTAAGTGACATGGGTGGATCTAATCAAGCCTTGTGGAACGCTGCAGGCATTGTTTTGAACAGGTGATGTGGTCTTCAGTTATACATCATGTATATATGTGTTTAGAAGTAGAATTTGTAATATAAAATAAAATACGTTTCCAGATCGCAAGTTAAAGTTTAGCATCCTTATTTTCTAATGGAACATCTCCACTTTATCGCTGATGTACCACATCTTGTTGAAAACCAGAG
>CH003173.1:133582-145917 GCA_000149265.1 Ciona savignyi
TCAGGATCCTCAGACTTTCTATTGTCCTAAACATAACCTGCAAATTAATTAATGACCTACGTATAAAATGTTCTGTGTACAATTCATTATGACGTCCAATTGGAAAAGATAATATTTATAAATTCAAATTGTCCAATGGGAGTAAGGGTATATTTTCAACGGTCGAAACGCCTTTGAAAAATGCATTGCTGGGCAAAAGCAGTGTTAAAACTTCAGCGGAATGAATTTAGTTAAAACTATCTTATATATCACAGGCGCTTGAGTTGCAAATAATCTAAATGTTTGAAATCTATTGATCTCACCATACTTCCCCAGATTTCTCGTTGTTGGAAATAATCTGCAATGTCGTGACGATTCCAGTTTTGCACGGCGTCACGGAGTAGATTTTCAGCTCCGATCAGATTTGGCCATTATCACAGTACATGGGTGTATAAGTGGACCTTTCCCCGATATGAACCGAGGGAAAGCATTAATAAATGCATCGGTGATCAAGGCTAATTTTTCAGTGGACGGCTCTTGTGGTCATGCAGATAAATAAACAGCCGTACCTTTTTAACGTTGCTGTGTCGTTTGCAAACAAGCGGCCCGAAATAATCGACTCCATTGAACACGAATGAATTTCGGGGCAAAACTTAGGAAGAGGTGCCATGATGTTGCTGTCCAGGTTTTGCATCTCTGACACACGGCAGCATATAACAAATGGCCCCATAGGCAACCTTCGAAGCTTAACGAAATAGTGAATTTGATGCTGCTGTAGGTCGTTTAGAATGCTCCAAGACTTGGCAAACTGTCCAACCAGCTTTCCGATCTTGAATGATCGCTCACTGGCATGCGGTCGTCCCAAAGTCGAGCCTCTAATGTTATTGGTGCAAACCATAGGCGCCAAGTTTTTCAAAAGCCTGGAAGTGCGGCAAAAAGATTAAACCTGCATTTATACCTAACGTAATCAGAACAGTGTTTGCTAACTTATGTGAAAGTTAGGTTGTCGCGAATTTAACTGTTTACGGGTTGAATGTCTTATTCGTACATTTTTAAACATTGATGCGTCTTTCGTTATTAAAGTTTAGCTGCAGTGCTGGTTTCCGTTAACCTCACGTGATGCACACCGCAGCTGATGTCGCCCGATTCTTAAGATAAAAAGTAGTAAAATTGAACAAGATAATAAATACGTGCGCCTAAAATCGTGGTTTCAATTAGCCTATTGTACGTCATTACGGTCATAAATTCAATAAATAATCATTTTGTTGAAAAATAGGTTTACATTCAAATTACAGAGTTTTTGCGAATACCTTTATTACCAACAACAGTGTAGTGTACAATCAACCCAAGAAAATTAACGTTCACATCGGACAGTAACAGAACCTGTTAAAAATCGTTTTAAACGCGTACGTACACACACTGACACTTGGATAAACTTGTTTGGTTTATCGATTTAAGCTCTTAAACCAGACAGATTACTGATACTTGGACAAAGCAAAAGTATTTTCCGCAAACAGTGGTGTTCTTAATCGGATCCATGATTATTCCAAGATTCAAGTTTCCAGTTTTGATTTGTGATCAATCAACATCCGTGTCTAGGACGACCCTATGTCATAGTCGATCGTTGGTCTTCAACCGTCGAAGGGCACTGAAGGACCCTTTCATCGTAGACGCATGATCAACCTGCCAAGATTTTTGGAACTTTTACGAGAATTAACAACCGGTTGACTAGGCAGTAAAGGTGAAAAACATGGACTGGTGCAGCGGATAGCATAATGTCTGGATTAGTCTGTCCTTGGGCTATCGGTCGTAAAAAGCACTTACAGATAGATGTCTGCTTGGAAATTTTTATTTTGTTTTGCTTCTGACATGTTTATACTTTTGGGTTAACTGATATAACACCTCAATTGCTTCTAATATACTGCAGCCCATTGTTACGTATAATTAATGTTGTGTTGCCCGTGCGTGTGGGGGATATTTTTAATAAATTTCATAAACCATAATATAGCTAGCTAAGCTGATGTAACTAGGAGCTGGGCACTTCTAGCATAACATTATCTGTGTTTTAAATACACAACTGATTATTCCTTATTTTGAAATAACTAAATGTTTAATTTGGATAGTCAATACGTTTTTTAAATATTTTGTCAGCGTAATAAATATTCATTCTTCCTCAAGTTTCCGTCCAGTATCTGCATAAAGCTGAAACTGCATTAAGTTTGAATCTAAATGGAGGAAAGTTTTACAAAGCATCTTAAATTGTTATCCAATAGCTATTACCTTCGAAATACATAAACCCAGTGTTTCCGCTATTTACGAAGCCGTGCGAAATTAGGATAGCAGCCCTCGAAATTAACCACGGCAATTGCTGTGGTCTTTTCTACCATATCTTCAGTTCAATTAGCAATCACATGCGTAACGCGAATCACAAAGACCGCGGCGGCGGTTTATCTTCTCACAATTGGGCTTTCGAATTTGAATCGCAATAGCGATAAATAATAACAACCAATATTCGGCCGGAACCTAATAAATATAGTAAAATAAGATCGCAATCCGGCTTCGGTCCGTATTATTACTATTCGTGCGATTTTTTTAAATTTAATTAAAAAAACAAAGTTGCGCAGGGAATGGGGCACTCCCCGCATGGCGCCATATGGGTGTAATGAAGCCTTGAGGATCGACAAATTGAGTTAACAGTTGAAAGCGCGTTTCGAGGACGGTTTGTTGGGGGTTACGATCAATAAATTTTTAAACTGGTAGGATTGTACAGCCCACGTAAATTCCAAGCATCTTTCTTATCTTGGACATTATCGTTCGATGATACTACCACTTTCACCGATTTCGCCCGAATCGTTGATGCTCACAGAATTTACAATTTGGCTGACACTCTCTAGTTTTCACAGACGAATCGCATCATGGGAGACAAACTGTCTTCCACCAAAAAAAGATCGAGTAATCCAATAGCGACTGAAAGGTCACAGGCTGGTTCCGTAAACGCAGCTTTGACGACTGAGATATGTAACGCTTTATCGCAGACGCTGAACAATGGTTCCAGATTCTGAGGTAAATCCAAGGTATAACGACTGAACAATCTGTAACTCTCAGCAGCCTGTGCTCGCTTTACCAAGCGGTTCACGTGAGCTCTAACGACGAGATCAAGTCTTTCATGACGTTTGTGTAATATATCCAATGCTTCCTTATATCCTAGTTCTGGGGGCAAGCTCTTAGAGCCAATAATGTTAGCACTTGCGGCACCAGAACAGAAGTCGCACAAATACGCTCTATTTATCTGACGGTCAAAATCAGTGATAAACGCCGAAAAGTGTTGCCCTTAGCAAATTGAAGCCCTGCTTTATATGGTTTAAGCAAATACGAGTAAATCCGACTTCGGACTATGAACAGAGGAATGATACGGTTGCAATGACTGGTTAAGAGGACTCATCTCGAGCACGCCGGCCCCGTTGCCATCCGCGCCTGTCGCGGAACGTGGAGCGTGCATTTCCATCGTGAAGGGTTTGTTAGATGGTAAAAGCGGTCGGTCTATCGCTGTAGTGACGTGCAATGAATGGACTACTTTTAAACACACCGGCCCCAGTGTAGCTTACGCCTGTCGCAAGTACTTGGTGTTCTCCTCTCTCCCAGACTGAGAGACCAAAGGAATGCCGGGACAAGCAATGCGGTCATAAGTTTTTGAAACAAACATATGTTAAAGCCAATTAAGGATGTTTTCATAGTTGACAATGAACGACTTTAATGCCGGAAGTTTAAAAACCCATCTTGTAGGAGGGCACAGTGGCCGTAGGAGTTTCAATAGCAAGCCTTGATAAAGTTGACGACTGCAGATAAGACTCCCAATGCTGTGTTGTTACTGCATTGTAATCTTCATTAAAACTTTCTTCTTGCACCACAATATTTAATTGGTGCCCCATACAGTACTAATAAGTTGATGACTTCTAGCATTCGTGTCTGAACTCCATTTAATGGCCACGCATATTCGCCGCACCATCGTACGACTGACCCCTACACAAACTTATGTCGATATTTGAGGACACACACTAGCGCTTGTTTTATTGTCTTGAATATTTTGAGAGCTGACGTCTCTTCAAAGGGCAAAGGAGGAATCCTCGTAACGAATGCAGATCGACAGTTGTTCTTTCCGTGTAATATCTGCTGTTACGTCGGAAATAATTAATACATACTCAAACCATTCATTTTGCTTCGTGGGTTTATTATTTTTAATGACCTCATTTGAACACTGTTTTAGTATTTTATTTTGGATTTTCGGTACAAACCACTTAAACTGTTTCGGTCTCTCTATCCACGCTTTATTTAATTTGTCGCCATAGCGTGAACAAAAACTCAAGAGTCTGACTAAAATTCGAATTAGCTTCTGAGTGGCTCCACAAAGCCTGGTCTTGTCTAGCCAAGTGCAAAAAACTGCTTTAAGGCCCCTTCTATTATCCTCTTTCGATTTTCTTATGTTTCTGCCAACAACTTCCATCATTTGGTCATGGCCCTTAGCAGCCAACTTTACTGACACACACTCGGCGTGGTGGCTACTTTCAACGTGCTTTTTAATGGCAGACAAGCCTCGACGCCATGCATTAAAGTCATCGATCCAAGCCTTTCCTTGACCCTCCAAAACATTTCGTATTCCTGGTCGAACTCGACATACCATTACATTATTTTCGGGTACATACTGCACCCAGTTATACAATCTTCTGGTCCCGTAAACTAAACGTGGGCTCTACCTCGGACTGTGTTTCACTAGGGGTGTAGGTTCTTCGGCTTACTGATGGACTGTCCTTCGAAATTTACTTTGCAAGGAAGTTTGCTTATCGTGCTGTCTCTTCATTATATTACAGATACCGATTTATTAAAATCTGGCGCATTAACTGTATTGTAACCATAGTTACCGTGCTGATAAATAATAACCTCCAGTATTAGAACGTAGCAATAGTCGTTATTTATTTACTTTGTTGAATTAATATATGTAGTCAAATGAGGCCACTAAGGCCAAAGTCCACAATACTTGACATGCATTCGTCACGTGTAGGCCTGTCATAATTCAAAACAATTTAGTTTTAATCTAATTTTTTTCTGGATACGTAATGAATACCGTAATGGACATACCGTAATACGGTATATTCTAGAACTGCAATTTAATAAATGTTAATACTGAGCTGGTTAATTGATTAAAATTTGTAAACGGTTCATGAATGAACCTCTTTACAAAAAATGCATTTGGCTGCCGTATGCGTTTCTCCAGACCTACAGCGCAAATTTTCGTGCGAGGCCATTTCTTTTCGAACTCGTCCTGACATCTGCCTACCTAAAGCGAAGTGCGCACAAATGTCACATACCGTAATATCCGTTTTAATAGGGAAAGGGTTTGAAGTAGAGGCGTTTGCTTAATACATAAAATATAATTAAGACCTAACAAATTACGCCGTAGACGCTGTTTTGGCAAATCACCCCTGACTCTACGACAGTGGTGATGATAACCCAGTTACGAAATTATCTATGGCGCATATATGTGTTATCTACGAATCAGTCTTGGCCTGATCAAGTTTTTGTCAGGGTACCCGGTAGATATATGTTTGGCCGACATTACCCGAAATGTTACAACGGCCAATGCACGGGCCATTGCTGATATTATCTACGGTTCTTATACTGTCCACGTATGGTTCTTAACCGAAATGTTACAACGGCCAGTGCAGGGGCCATTGCTGCCTATTACCTATGGTTCTTATATTGTCCACGTATGGTCCTTAACCGAAATGTTACAACGGCCAGTGCAGGGGCCATTGCTGCCTTTTACCTATGGTTCTTATATTGTCCACATATGGTTCCTAGCTACGTTTAAGTAAGAATTAGCTTGTTTTTTGTTAACTATTTTATTTACGATGCAAAAAAGTTTTTAGTCACAAGAATAAGGTCGCAATTGAAGCATCCAGTTGGCTATGTATGATCTTGTGACTTGTGTTTGACTGGTGTTGTCTTAGACAAAGCGGGTCTTCCAGCCCTGCCTTCCTTTCAGTCACATACACCATTAAGCACTTTCTTTATGCCACTTGTGATATCTGCGTACTTGGCACTCTTTTGATAAACTCTCGAATAGTTGACCTAAGTTACTCCATCTCAATTGCATTTGCTAGACCAGCATGGCTCTGTAAACATAAATTTACTTTTTACTATTTAATTTTAAACAAAAGAAAACTAACAAAATAACAATAACTTTTTCTGTATTCCAAATTATTGATTGTAGAATTGGCAGTTTATCAAAGGAGCGGATTAGGTATTGTTTGTTAGATAATTTAAACTTCTTAACTTATAGATCCTGACATCCTAACCCTAAAGCCCAATTAATCTACAGGATTAGGGTATAAAGTACAAACGATCAGCTTAGCTAGCAAATAAGTGGGCAGTACAAGCACTAGATTACTAACTAAAAAGTGGAAATTTGAAAGTACACACTTTTTTATTAATCACTTTCGCTAGGCTAATGATTAGCTGTTAATCAACCACATCTGGTATCAAGGATTGCGATGGATTTTTCAGTAGCGCCCGTATCTCATTATTTCCGCTTTTAGTAGTAACATTGTAGTTCTAATTTCGTACCTGGTATCTTCAAATCATGTAGATGCATCTCTTTGGACAAGAAAACTTAAATAAACGTTGCCATGACTTTAAACAGTTACACACCACACGCTACTACTTCATATCGCAAATTTGAAGGCGGAAAGAAACAGATCACGTGGTGCAATACGACACAATCAAGAGCGAACGACACATTTATGCGCGGGAAAAAGTGTTGCTCAATAAGAATTTATAAAACAAAATATTATATTTCTAAAACAACATATAAAATGTTCATATAAAATGTTCACTTATTTGCTTAAATAACTGTTATACAAAAATAACACATATTTAAACAAATTGTTCTACTCTTTTGATTACGTGTTAAGTACGGCGGACTGGTTGCTGTAGGACTGAAGCCATAAAAAGTGGAAAAATAATAAATAAATTTTCCAAAATAATAAATTATTTTCCAACACAGAATAAAAATTTAAATTTAAAACAGAAGGCTTCTTTGGTTCTGTAATCCTGCCAACAAGACAGCAACGTATGGGTTTCAGCTGGTTTATGTCAGCTCGGCCATATGTGGCTAAATCGTTCAAACGCCACAGACAAAAAAATAGGCTATGTTTTTTTTCTAAGGATTATCGCGAGTGGGCCATATATGTAACACCAGAGCATGGCCAGCCATAGAATATACGAACATAACACATACATATACGGTTGGATTATGTTTGTACGGCCATAGGTTATATAAATCAAACATATGCCGGTCGATCCTGATAACCGGCCATAGATAGTTCGAAGATACTTCGTGACTGGGAACTAAGAAGCATGCATACAACAGTGAAATTTGGACAAAACTTTGTTTTTAAATCGAGAAAAAAAATGAACAAATGTTCCCATAGGGTAAAAATGCTTTTCCTATCATTGCGGAAAGAATCATAAAACTGGGACAAGGAATTTCCGTTAAAGTTGTTGGGTTGATGTAGATGGAAATACACACATATCAATTGCAATTTTGTAGATTAATTAAAGATCGCTCATCATGGAGAAAACAAAAAAACTGTTTGCCTCATACAATTGATAAAATGTTGTATGTATGATTGGACCATGGAAAACCTTGAAATGGAAAAGATGGCAATATCTCACTCACACCTACCCGTACAAGATCACTTTTTTTAATTAGTCTATTAGATGTGCGGAAAAATCCTTTCGCAGTTTGGCAAACAAAACTACGATGTGTCAAATCCAGTGTTGCAGAACAATTGTTAATAATGCCAGAATGTCAAAAGGAGCAGTATTTGTATCCCTTTACACCCTGCTCCCGCCAACATCCCTCTGGAACCATCTGCATTTACCTTTTATCTTCGCCACCAGCTTCACATATCTGGTTTTATGCATGCCAAGAGAAAGAACCAAATCTTTTCTTACTATGATGCCGATATATAATATATATTGTTTAAAACCCCCACCACATTGCATTTTTATATCGTCTTTTGAAAATGTAAAACATCATTAAAGTCCTATTTAATCAGCTGTTTTAAATGTTCGTTTGTAACCAATCACCATTGTTGATATTTTGTTTAGAGTCTAAACTTTAGACTGTGGGCTCGCGCTTTTCGAGAGGTTGATTGCTTGAAGTTGGCTGAACTTGTTGATTCAGCCGGCTGCCTTGCTAGCGGCGCAGTGGAAAGTCTATACGTTTACTCTCCACAGGACGCCTACCAAATATTATGGTAGCCACGATTTTAAAGTCTTAATCATAAACTCTAAAACTAACTCTTGATTCAGTTTAGTTGTATTCTGCGTCTCATTCAAAACACAGTTTATTCGCGACTCAAGTTACTTAGTACGTCATTTAGCATGACGTAGGTTATCTCAAGTACGTTATTGTAGGTTATTCAAATTTCCAGATATATAGGGAATTTACGAGGTGCGAGACGTTTCACATGAGCACGTTTGACTGACTAACTGTGGGGAATTAGGTAGAAAAACTATGTTAATGATTTAAACCAGAGGAAGTACAAATGGCCATACAAGGTGATAATTACGTACAAAGTAATAAAACGTGAGAGTCGGTAAACTTGAAAGGCAAAAAAGACTTTCACTCCCGGCTAAATGCATTAATTCAAACATGCTGTCCCGCAGTGTTTTTTACAATTTTTAGTCATTTTCAAATTAGCACAGTTTTTCAAAAGTTTATGTTATGATTTAATATTTAGTATGGTTGAAAAGATAATTTACCCCTCTTTTACACAAGCCACACACCTAGAATCTACCTCCAATAAAAAATATATTATGTAAATTTTAGTGAACACCACTTTATATGTAAAGAAAATTCTGCTCGACTTTGAAATATTTGAGGTGCACTGACAAACGAAATACTCACCAATTATTGGTATGCCCAAATGATATGAAAATTGGAATGTAGACTGTCTAATAGTTTTTGTACTAAATTTGAACTGTATTTTTTATCTTTAGTAGTTTTTTTACTATTCCTAATTAAAATTTCCCTTTATTCTAACTATATTATGAAAAAATAAACCAAAACGCATTGAAGTTTTGTAGAACTAAAACAGTGAAAAGTATAAAAAAGAACAGTAAAGGAAGTGTAAAAAGGGCATACAATAGCAAACAAACACAAATACCATTTCCAATATTCTCGAAGTGTATGATATTCATCAAAGCACTGCACACCCAACTAGTCTCGCCGCCTTTTTCTTTATCGTGCGCTCAGCACGCCCAGCTGGGTTCATGCTTTGGTGAACACGACGCTTACCGTCTGTAGAGAAAACGTCACCAACGCTCTCCCTCTTATCTCAACGGGACAAAATTTACAGAGAATGTAAAGAAAGACTTGCTTGACAAAAAGAGCTTCTCCGCAAGTTAATACGACTCCTATTGGCTGAGTTAGTCACGTGTAAATTCGTGTAAAATCGATAGAAATAAGAGGGGAAGCCTTGAAAAAGAAACTTTCTCCACGAAAATTACAGAGAATAGGCCTAAATTATAGGGTTTCCTTGATCAAATGAGCCATTACGCATTGCGGAGAAATCGTTTTTTAGATTTGCACCTATTTATGTGCAACGCGGGATACCATGTTTTCCCACCAACTCGCGATATATACTTAATGGCTTCAAACAAATATATAATATACTTTATATACACACATTGCTACCGGTACTATACCTGAATATTGATTGAAGGAAAGCCTTTTCGTTTTACATAGAGATGCTTCCACTTTTGGAGCTATTAACGATACATGGGTGCCATCTACAGCACCAATCACCCCAGGAAACTGATTAAGTAAAATTGCTGCTTTGCTGGCACTATCAAATTTCTTGCCGGCATATAAATGAAACAACTCTTTTTTGAAATGAGGCTATCCAAAAACAGGTGAAAACTTTGCTTACTGTTGACTGTGCACCATTAAACTTATCTTTGGTCGAGTTTTGGAAGCTTTCTAAGGCCATCAGCTTGAGGGATATTAATACTTGTTCTTGGACAGTTAAACATCTTTTATTAGTGCCCTTTTGCTGAAAATCATCTCGCAGTATATGACACAAATGTAAGATTGCTGCTTTGTCCAAGCGATATTCAGCTATAAGCTCAGTATCTGTCAAGTCTAATGGTCTTTTACGCACGTTTTGCCTTCGTTTTGTACTGCGTTGTGACCGCGATGCAAAAAAAAACTGCCATTTATTGTTAGACCAATACAATGGTACAATTTATTTTCTCTTAGACTAGCAGCTCGCTTAAGAGTGGTATGAAGAACACGTAAAGAGAGGGAGCTCAGAATAGCTCGAGAAGGACTTACGAGCGAAAGCGTGATTTTTTTTTTGGGGGGGGGTTGTTAAGCCAAAAAAGCAAAATTGTGCACTTAGTGCGAGTTGGTGGCCTTAGGCCGATCCCCTCGTGCAATTTGGAAATTTATCCACTGGGGGAGGTTTCCCTAGTATGTGGTTGCTGCAAGAGACACCTTTCGCAGGCATCTCTCCACAGCGTGCAAGCCACCTCTTATTTTCTTAGCGTCCTTACCAATTTTCGTCCATCAAACTTTATTCAGAACTATATTTTTTAAGTGTTGCTTAAGCGTGACTACAAAATGACGTCATTTAGAAAGAAACAAAAATGAGAAGAAGCCGACTTCCAAGCAGAGTCCCATGCTGATTGGTCAAACGCCAGGAAAAAAAGAAAATTGTTCCGCATGAACAACAATGCGACAGCTTTTACCCGATTGATTATTTCATTTTGACTTGACGCTTGAGGGGAACGGTTGTTACGCTGAGGTAAGTTTTTTTAATTTATGTCAAGTTTTATATTCAAATTGGAGGAAATAAATGGTCATTTTATAAAGATGCGGCTCTAGCCGTACGCTGCACAGAACCTAATTAATTACACAGCTATTCAGTTTGGGTAATCAGACCCCTAAATCCTATACTCTAGAATTCCTGCTATCCTACTAAAATAACTGAGTCCACTCGATTGCGGGTTAGTAGTGCCTTTTAATTCTTTATCAACGTGCAAACGATTCACAAGCAGTAATATTTGCAAAGTCAATCGCGAGAAATAGCGTAATTCGACGGTTCGAAAACAGAGTCCGATAATGCTAATCGCTTTGACAGCAGGTAGCAATTAAGAGTCAGTTTACTCTTTTAGTCGTTTTCCACTCTCTCCACACAGCCAAATACGCCAGTTTTATAAGCACGCCTGCGATGTCCACGAGAAAGTCTGGCGAAATCTTTCAGTATTGATTATAAGATGACGCCTTCTTCATGTCACTTGACCTGAGCAGTGAAGGAACTTCTCCACCTGTCCATGGCGTACGAAGCGACAGATTCCTGCAAATTTCTTCTGCTAAAATTACATGAGATGCCCTGGGATTCTGATGATGTCCTGCCTTCATGCGAGGTCATTTCAAACAATGGACATCGTGGTACGTCAGCATCATTGCATCGCCTGGTACGGCGAATGCCGAGATGAATTCGCGTAAACAAGTTTGTGGCGGAGTTGTGATTCTATGTAAACCGGTGACGTCACGTAACAGATCACAGCACCCAAGCGTCTGAAATGGCCATTACTCAGATGAAATTCGTGCAAAACGAGTTCGTGTCGTGGTGTAGTGTGATGACGTCATAGCGAGTCTCCGTAAAAGACACCTCGCATTAATAACTTAAATCTTCCATTGAGTTTTGCTGGAGGGTTCATCTCTCGGCACGCGTTTTAAATGGCTGAAGTTGTTCAACAGTTAATTGCACCAGCCATTTGGCCAAACGTTTTCGGTTCTCATCAAGTTCAAATTCTTTAAATAATTGAACAAATTCATTTAAAAGGCTTTTCCTTTGCTTGTATTTCATTAACGGCAATTAATCTTTTAAGAGTTTTTAAATAAATTAATTGTTAATACCAGAGAATATAAAAGTACTCAAGTGTTTAGCGGAAAACTTTCCTGTTATATTTTTTCAGTCTTTGTTCGTTGTTGTCTGACTGACTCGATGTGCCATCCACATAAACATGACCCAGCGACTGATAATTGAAGATATAGTCATAATTTCACGACGATAAACAATATTTTTTATTCTTATTTATTTTTTTCTATTGTTGAAGCTGGTTGTTTTTTGTTGCTGAAGCTCGGAAAGTTCAAAGCGATTTGCGGAATTGGGATATGAAGAAGGTATTTCTTTTCGGTCGTCGTTCCATCCGTGTTGTACAAATAATAAACTGCGGTTTTCATTAAACCGGGTGCGGCAACGATGAAGATGGAATAAAAGCAA
>CH003173.1:146248-188369 GCA_000149265.1 Ciona savignyi
CTTATCTTTTTAAAAAGACCTACATATAACTTTGTGCCGTTTTTGGTTGGAGATATTGTTCATCTTTGTTAATACAATTAATTATATATAGAATATTGTTGAAGAACAAACCAATTTTGGGATGGTTGTTGTTTACAAATCCTTGGTGATCACATGAAGTCGAAAATTCAAGTCTCCCCACATTTGCATAATTATTTGCTGTCGCTATCTATGAAGATAATCGGCCACAGTAATCAGAATTTGCTATGGCTTCTCCTTCCTTTACTTCAGCACTTGCACAATTGATCAGTCGATGCGCAATTAAAATCATAGACAATACACATGGTATTACTAAAATCACGGCCTCCTGCTGCGAACTGTGTAAACTAAACTGAAGAGTTCGGCCGGTTTCTTGATGGTCATCGGTCGTCCGTTCGGAGTTGGATTGTTAGGGCGACGTGAAATCTTTATTTACCGCTCTGCAGCGCTTAGCGTCGAAGCGGGTCGTTTGGCCCATCAAATATATCTATGAAAATATATAAAAGGAATACATGGTTGGTTGGTCATTTTGGGAGCACTCGGTGGCCCGGGCTGAAAAATAAGTGCGGTTACCTGTAAGTGTTACACGCTGAAGGCGGAAAAAGGTGGGGTCAGCACTTCTACAGCATCACCACAGCTGGTAAAGAATAAAGCAATAATAACCCAACACTTTTAGTGCGTTAATTTTCGGCCTTCTGAAAGCCCTTTTCTAAACCTAATATTTATTTAAAAAATGGTATAAAGGACCGGTCCAGAATAAAGGAGGCCTTTGCATTTCCCAAAAGTCCCAACGATCTCTCGCTGTATGCAAGAGGTCAGACACAGCGATGGCCATTGAACACTTGCTGCACCTGAGGTCAATGTTTAGGCAAGACCATTTCATTGTGTATAGCCCATTGCCCATGTACAAATTGAACATGTAATTACAATCCAATTTTGTTGAAAGTTGGACCATGGCTTACCAAAAACTTTGCTAGGAGGAAGAAACGGATTCCGGCGAGGTACGCACCGAAAATGCCAGTTTGCTCTGCTTTAACTTTTTTTACCGGAGGAACCATTAAAAATTGTAGCCTATTATAATGTATTTTTTTAATGAACATATTTTAATGTCACATTTCACACAACATATTATTACCGATTCTGCACGACAAAACTGATTCTATGTTTACGTTTTTTTAGTCAAGATTTGCTTTGAAATAAGCTGGCAAATCTGTTTGAACTAGGGCAAATTGTTCTGTCATTTAAACATAATTGAGTCTCGTACTGTATAGAAAATATTTGTTCGTAACTCGGATAGCAGGAATCATTGTATTCCCTATTTCCATTGCACGGCTTTATTGCCGATGTAATTGATCAGCCTATGCCGGCTGATATTGTTCGTTTCTCCTTACTAACAGCGGGAATCGGCTTATTTGTGCGGTCAATGGACTTTTAGGCCGTGCGGCTCTTGCTGCGGTCGGTGACTGCCGCTATAGCTTTAAAGTGCCTGTCGCTTAGGCATTTTTTATGTTTTTTGGAGAATTTTTAGATACTACAATTGATGTTAGTAAAAAAGAGCCGATATAATATGTATGTATGTACTTTATTTGCATCAACCACGCAACACCACTGCGGTTTAAAACGATAAAATTTGCGAGCACTTCTAGTGCGGTAACTTTCGGGTTCGCGTATAAGGATATTAATAGCGTGTTCTTTCACTGGTCTACAGGGTGGCACGCCCTCCCTCGTCACACACGCTAAAAAATCCAATCTCTGATAAATATATATATATTTTAAATATCTGACGTTAAATTTAATTGAACACCAGGAAGGGGTACAAGGCCTGGTCGAATGGTATATCCGATACCATCTCCACGAGGCCTGCGCCGAAGCGAGACGACGCCTTGACTATTGATGTTGTGGTCGACGCTGTCGAACGCGTTCCGGAGGTCTCAAGCCTTGCACGTGTTGTGGTGTGTGTGTGTATTGTATCCAGTGTGTGGTCTGTTGTTGTGAATTGGCAATTAGTGACTCGGGATTTGTTTCAATGTTGTTGTGCCAATTGGTTGAGGGTGTTGATTATTTACGTGATGTATTAATGCGTTCACTGTTTGGTGTATGTATGCTTGGGCAGTTACGATGTGGGCATTCTTAGGACAGGTTCCCCAGACCATGATAAACGGCACTCGCCTCGGGATGAACATCCATCCCCCAACGCAGGGAACTCCGATGAGGACGCCCTCTGCACTCCAGTGGTACCTGAAAAACAACACAGAGGAGAAGAAGACCGACTGGCAGTGCTGGTGAACGTGGTGCTGTGTGGTTTATGAGCGCCGTTATCATTCATTATTTGGGTTAAATTACTATCCTTGTCAAAAAATCGCAATGCGGCGCCTAACCCTGATTTTATATTGTTATTTAACTATTTAAAAAAACCTTTATCACTATTTACTTCTTTAAAACTTTAATATAAACGTATATAAATGTATAAGAACTGTATAAAAACACACACACAATTACTAAATTTTATGAATTTGAATATAATAGGTGGTGTATGAAAAAAAAACAGTTGAAGTGTGGACTTAAGGATATTGCATTTGCAATGTATATGGCCTCATTGATGTAAAGAATGATATTTTTAAAGATTTGAGTGAGAATTTATTATGATTTAAGAGGGAGGTAGGTTTTTTTTAATAACTAATTGGTTGGTTAAATTAGGCAATTTGGCCGGATTTAAATGGATTAGAAATTTGTGGGATTAACTTTTGGGGTAGGGATTTGAGGAGAGTGGATGTTAATAAATTTGTGATTGGCCTAGTTTGACCAGGAAATTTATAGAAAGGGTTAAAAATCCGGTTTCAATTTTAAGAGTATGACTGTAATCACTGTATCAATGTGTTTTTTTAGTGGTATGAATGCTGTGTAATAACACCTACCTAACCTAGAGGGGGGTACACTCTTCTGTCTGCGGTGACTGTCTTGTGCTAGGGTTATAGTCTGACTGCCGCTAGGTATTACTCTATTCTAGGGAGACTGCATTTTTAACGCTATTAAGTGGTTAATTTTAAATTTTTATGTTAAGACCGTCGCTTTTTTTCCCGTTTTTTGTTTTATTTTAGTTTTTTTGGGAAATTTTTATATATTTGCACTTATCTTTTTTTTATATTAATTCCGCGATAATATTACATGGGTACACCAATTTGGGCGGTATTAACAGTGGGCTGGGTATCTATCTATCTGTACACATGTTTTCACGTTTTAATAGGTGTTTCTAGAATTGTAAGCACAAATAATTTTTAACAGGTAGTAGTATTTGCCAACTATTTGAATAGAAAAATAAAAAAGGGGGTAAAAGGTTTCGTGGAGGGTTTTTTGGGTAATTCCCATAATCTGATTAGGGTAATTCCCATAATCTGATTAGGGTAAATCCCATCGATCTAATTAGGGTAATTCCCGTAAGTTAAATTTTTCTCGTATAATTTCTTTGCCCAATTGATAGGCGTGGTTATGGATAATTTTTTAATTTTGGTATTCACTTCCCATAACGTTTTTCGGGTGAATTTGTTTTTCCAGATATATTCGTTTTTTTGCGTCAAAATGGGTTTTTGTGTTTATTATTTTGATTTTCAATATGTTTACGAGTTTTAGTGCTATAATATTATTCGTATTATTATAAAGTATAATCTCCTTACTAAGAGTTACTTTAATATTTGATTGTGCAATCGAAAGTAATAAACGTAAACAACTACCCAATATCATGGCAACAAATTACATTAAAAACAAAGGCAATAAAAACCTTTTTTAATAATATAGATAGAGATCTTAGTTTTAAAATTGCTCAAGCCTTTTTCCTAGGCGACTGGATTAAAAACCACACAAAATCACAAAGTGCAAATTACCCACGGACAATATTAATCATATTATGGCAGAATGCGCAATAATTAATAAGGTGTTGGCACGTACCATGCTGCTGGGTTTCAAGATTAGTTTGGTCCAGCAGCAAGGCAGGACTCCACAGAGCAGTAGAGGTGGTGTTGGAGCAGAGTGGAGAGCAGCGGGAAAATCTTTTTGTTGCGGCGAGATGGTGGTGGTGCACAGCTGCAGAACGTCGTTGGTGGAGTGGAGAGCGTCTGCTTCGTCTTGGCACAGCTTATTCTGACTTCGTAAGTTCTTCTTCTTCGTCTTCTTGTTGTAGTTGAATCTGTGGATCTTTGCTCTAAAGAGCCGAGAAGCGATGAAGAGGAGGGGTCCTCCGGAAGATCAGAGGACGAAAAAAAATTTTTTATTCCAAAAATTTTCAACTTTTTGCAGGGTTTTTAATCAGTTGTAGAGGCCGCTGCTCTATCCACTCTGGCCTTGGCTCTGTGGAGAGGTGTTGGCACGTACCTTGCTGCTGGGTTCGAAGGGTTCCTTCGGGTAGAGGTTGGTCCAGCAGCAAGGCAGCACTCCACAGAGCAGGAGAGGTGGTGTTGGAGCAGAGTGGAGAGCAGCGGAAAATTCTTCTTGTTGCGGCGAGATGGTGGTGGTGCAGCTGCAGAACGTCGTTAGTGGCGTGGAGATCGTCTGCTTCGTCTTGAAAACTGCTTATTCTTATTTCGTTAGGTCTTCTTTCTTCTTTCGTCTGCTGTGAAGGTGCTGTAATTCATTTTTGTTAGTTCAAAAGAGCCGAGATGCGATTAAGAGGGGTCCTCCGAAAGATCAAAGAAAGAAAAACAATTTTTTATTTCTAAAATTTTCAACTTTTTGCAGGGTTTTCAATCGTTTTATGGTAGAGCAATCTGAAATTTTGTTGGGTGTGGGGCAAAGGATGGAATTTAAAACTGAGTGGCTCTGAACAGAATTGGTTTACAAGGGTCGACCGGGCAGTGTTTATTTTATAGGGGACTTTGTGGTTAAATTTAAAAAAAAAATATATATTGCTACTCAGTGGCGCGGACGGCGTCTGTTTTATCTTAACCAAGCCGTCCGCACGATGGCCGGACCGTCACCGATGCTCAACAGCGGGGCGGAAGAGGACGGGTTCATGTCGTCAGTCGTTCACGGAGGGTGGGGGCCTACGGGTACTATTTTATTAAAAATGGTACAATATGTGGGTAAAAAGACGATACAAAGCAACTTCAGCCCACCTCCGCGACTTAATTCAATTGTTATAATGTAAAAGCATGGCGTCTAAACCGGTCTGGAAAGGCAAAAAGTTGGCGGCTGGCGGAAAAAAATATAAAAATATTTATAAAAATAGTTATAAAATCTGTATGTGAAAATATAAAAATAGTTATAAAATCTGTGTGTGGAATACAAAAATATTTATAAAATTCTGTCTGTGGGTGAGTATAAAAATATTCGTGCCATTCTTTAAAATTTAGGCATATTTTTTTTTAAAGTAAAAGCCAGCCGCATAAAAAGATCATGCTTTGGGAGGGTCTAGTGGTGGATGAAGTGTGACGCATTTGTGCTTGCGCTTTTGCGCGCATATTGTTATTTTTGTTCGGGCGGGGACTCGTGCATTTAATGAGGGCACTTAAATGAAATTCACACTGCTGTGATCGATGATAGTGGAGGCTGTGATCTGTTGATAGTAATTCCGTCCCCGCCCGCGTCGTGCATTTATGCAGTTCCTTTTTAAGGTCTTCTTGACCCTCCCAACTTTATCTGGAACGCCTTTCCCGACCGGCTTTGGAGGAACACTGAGGTTGATGCGTCGTTCTTATCTATGGGGGGGTACACGACTGGGAGGTGTCGACACCAGAAGGAACCCGTCAGTCAAGAACGGGTGGAGCGGTTCCTGACCTCGCCGACGCTGCCCGGGCTGCGGAACCCCATTAGCGCCAGATCTTCTGGCTCCCCTCGATGGATAGCGTAGCCAATTTCTTGACTAGCCTAGAGCGGATCAAACCGGTTATACCCAAAAAGCCTAGAGAGAGGTGGCGAGACTCTCCGAGAGGCTCCCCAAGGAGCCCACGACTAGTGCGTGGCACTCCACCGGTTTCCCGGTTGAGGAACCGATGTTGCAGCAGAGTTCGTCGTACTTTGTTAACTTTCGTTTCACCGCCTCATCAAGGTTCTCTTTCAAATCGAACGGGCAGGCCACGTCGGCGACCACGACTGAGCCGTCGGCCTGACGAGCTACGATGAGCCTCGCCAGTGGCCGCCATGTGTTCTGGCACCGTTCGATCGATCGAGATCACGGGGAAGCGGGTCCGATCAACATGTCTAAGGATCTCCCGCAGTACCGAATCGTGCCGCTCCGTCATCAAGTTCATTGAGCTCGGGCACCGATTCAGCACGTGCGGGAGAGTCTTAAATTCTGCCCCACATTAGCGGCACGATGTAGAAATGTGCTGATCCCTGCTGTAAAGAGCAAGTGCCTTCCTTGTCGGAAGGAGGTTCAAGCGTGCTTTCAGCGCAAATAAATACGCTGAAAAATCTATCGACGAAGGTCGCTTGACCCAGGCACTGGCGGCAGAATACGCCATCTGCGCGGAGGTCGTCTTACTTACCCTGGTTAGGGTGAGACTCCCACCGCTGTCGCCACGCGCGCTGGCAGTGCACGTGGAGACACTGGACGAGTTTCCGACGACTCTGGCCGGTAATAAGGAGGACATTACTGAACCTGACGGTGGAATCACCCACCAAGGAGGTCCTCGCTCCACGAGACACCTAACTGTGACTCTCGTCAACAAGAGACGGTACGCCCAGACCCCCAAATCCTGCGGGGTGTGAAACACCGCCTGACAGGAGAGAGGGCTTGGTCAAGCGAAACGCCACCCACAGACACTCGCGCACACGTCGATCAAGCGCGATCAGATACGACTGCGCAAGAGGTCGGACTCTAAGATGGAAACTGAGACTGGGTCCAGGAGAAAGCGCTTCAGGGCAATCAGCTTTTGATGCGGTGTGAGAAACGACTTAAACAGCCGCTGGAGCCTCCTGGCCGTGAAGTGGGAGGAGACCAGCTGGGAATTCGTGGGGGGCATGCCTGACGCCCGTCATGGCGCCCAGGTACTTGTAGTGTTCGTCGGGCCCTAACTGGGGATCTCCACTCCGTCTAAGAGGAGTGGATCACCGCCCAGCGGAACCCGTTTTCCGCCACGCAACACCTTCCAGCCGATCAATCCGCACTTCGCCTGGTTGAATCGCAGGCCGGCCCAACGACCAAAGCGCTCACACACCGCAAGCTGACGCAACATCTGGTCACGGTCTTTCGTCACTACTACCAGCAGATCGTCAGCGTATGCCAGGACCTGAATGAGCTTGCCGTCAGCAAAGGCCATTCGGTAGCCATCGTTCACTGCACTCAGCCCAACGATTAGGACTCCCATTACCAGGTTGAAAAGGATACCCGGACAGGGGACAATCCTGTCGGACCCCACGACCGCAGGGTATCTCCTCCGTAGTCCCGGCCGAGGTTCTAATTCGGCACGAGGTTCCGGAGTAGACGTCCCGGATCGCGTCAACGAGGTACGTCGGGGCTTCAAAGTGCTCGAGAACCTCAAACATGGTATCGTGCCGGACGGATCCAAACGCGTTCCGGACGTCAAGAAAGACGGCAAGTAGATTTTGCCGTCGCATCTTGGCCTCCGAAATCACGGAGTCCAACACGAACACATGCTCGAACACGCCTTCCACTGGAACGAAACCAACCAACCCTTTACACGGTGAGATGACCCCACCGTCTTTCGCCCACGTTTGTAGCCGGCGTGCGAGGACAGCGGCGTACAGTTTGTACAAGGTACGACAGAGGCTGATCGGCCTCCAGTTGCCGACCTCCTGAGCGTCGTCACCCTCTGGATCTTTGCAGATAAGGGTGACGTTACAACAAGTCCGCCACGCGCTCGGCATCTGGCCGTTTCTCCTAACGATTTCAAAAAGACCGGATAGTATACGGACCCGTAGGGTCAAAAGGTCCTTCCAAAATCGATAGGAGAGGCCGTCCGAACCCGGAGCGGACTGGAGGTTCAAGCCACTGAGGACCGCCTCAACCTCTACCGCCGTCACACGCTCGTCGACCGACGAGGCTACTTCTGGGGGATCAGGTCTCCCCGCGTATAGATAGGCAGGATTGCATCCAGTCGGGCATGGACGCTTGCTTGCCGGTATCTATCTGCGTCTGCTGCAAGATCGCTGCGGTACCTCCGCTCTAAGACGTCGAGCGGGATTACTGCAGCGACGCTCATTGTTCGAACCGTCCAACACCTTACGGACCGTACCTTTCATGTCTCTCCAGAAGTCAGCACGAAGTTTGGCTCTCTTACGGTACCGGGGCCGCGTACCGAGCTCAATGCCACCTCCTCCCTCCCTCGGGGCTTCTTGTCGGCCGAGGGCCAGGATCCCTGCGACCGTACCGTCCGTCGATTGTTTCATCACTCGGTACGCCGCACCCCGGTTGTAGGAAGGTCGCTTCGCACCAACAACCTTCTCTGACGATGAAACAATCTGCGTCCAATACTCCAAATCCCGATCGAATTGTTCAAAATTAAAATCTTTCCCACCATGAATATTTACGATATTCATGAGCCACTTCCGTGGTCTTTTAAACATTTTTGTAGGAGTACAAGATGTATGGACCTCACTCGGGACAGTGTCACCGTTGTTATGTGACGCGGGACCCTTGCCCGGTGTGATCTGCGCCTACTAAGACTTGGTTGGAACCGGCCGTGCAATTTTGGGGTGTGTAATAACGGGGTCAAACCTCGGTGTACGGAGGAGAGTGGGACGTTGCTGAGAAGAAGAAGGGTTCAGCTTAGACTTTGCTCGGCCCGCTTCGCTGCGGTTACCCTGTGAGGCAGGAGCCCGCGGTGCAATGCGTTCGCTTTTTAAGCTTCTGCAAAGTTTGGAGACAAAAGAAAGGATAGGTGCCTTGACCGGTGTAGAAGGGGGCGGGGGTGATTTCTTAGGGGGCGCCAGGTGGCTAAACAAACCAGAAGAGGGAAGGGTGGGGGACAACAGCCGTAGCTCGCCGCGACACACCTCTTGTCCAACAAGTCGGACATGTGCGCCTCGACGGATGCTACGGACGCGTGGGAATCGCTCGACCGACGTGAAAAGGTTGCGCTACCCTCGTGTGAAGTCATCGGGTAGGCAGTGGGCGGAGATCGCCAAGGAAGATCGGGGGAAGAATCGCTTCTTAAAAAAAAGGATTCGAGGGTGTCGTGGGGGGGCTGGGTCGACAGCTTCGACGCAGGACGGGCGGGGGAAGGCCTGCGGTTTTCTTATCGAAATGGACATTTATAAAGTATTCGCCAATTATTCCTTTGGATATGTGTTGTTGCCCTTATAAATACCTTCAACTTAAGGTATAGTTTATATACGATAACCGCGGGAAGCTATATGCACGAAGCGTCTGATTTTTAATTGCTTCATCATGTGTTATATGGAATATGTTCTTCTACTGTTTTGTCATTTGAGGGTGGGTGTGAGTGGGTTTTTTTCTGTTTAACACGTTTCGGTTCGGGTATTTCTAATGTGGCGTATGTTAGTCGTTCGATGAGGACGGCGGTTGTCTGTTCCGTTTGGGGGAAGGTCGGTCGCTGAAAAGTTTTTTTTTTATGTCCGCGACTGATTTTCGTGGTCTCGTAGGCGTTGAGGTTACGTTGTCTGGTGTGGCATAAACCGATTCCGCATTTGATCCTTTGCGTCGCATCACCTGTTTTTCGTGAGCATCTTCGATCTGACAGGTGGTGTTTGCAGCGGATTCGGCTTGTATTCACAATTCAAACATCTGCGATAAGGTGACGTCATCCACTTGAAAACCACGGAAGCATCTTGGGAAACGCTCAAGGTATGACGTAATGAAAGAATGTGCGGTTGGTCAGATGATTATGACGTATTCTCACAAGTTGCCTGAGGCCTGTTCATGTGCGACGAAGTGTTACGGGCGTTGTCGAATTCCTGACCGGTCTTGACTGAAGTGGCCGATAGAAAACGAAGGGAGAAGACTGGAGGTTGGGCTGAGAGGAGACCGAGGTGACTGCCCTGGCGCGCTTAGCGCCAGGTTTTAAAGTTGACAGAAAAGGAACAAGGAAAAAGTCGCATCTGCCGGTTTAAACAAAGAACGAGTTGACAAGCCGCAAGAAAACGGACTGTCTGTTAATCGCATCTCGCCGGTCGGTCGCTGCGAATCGTTTTCCTGAGTAAATGCATTGATTTATTCGTGTGTTCGTATTGACACCGTTTGACAATAAACAACTAACTTCCAACCAGCGTGGACTTGATCTTTGGAAGTCGGATATCGGAGTCAGCATATATTCAAGCCACGCGGTGCAGCACAGAGCGACCCATAACGCCAAGGCGCACACCCAAAGAGGGTAAAACCCCCCCGTCTAACGTTGCACCCTGAGTGAGCTGCACATCCTGTTTGTGTGTTAAAGTAAGTGCAAAATTTATAAAACTCTGTTTTTTTAGAAAAAATGTGATACAAAAATATATATATATATAGTTATTCCAAAAGAATCCCGTGAAGTATAAAGAATAAAATATACAGTGCTATATATATATAGATGAGTGAAAAGTCCCTACAAGAAGAAGAATGAATGGGCAGGTGCTCGTTCGGCGCCACAGCCGCGGATCTTTTCTGACCAGGACCTTTGGGATTCCGCCGGACCAGCGTAGCCAGATGGTTGTTAACCAATTGCTTGGCCAACCTCGAGCGAGCCGCGCCTCGGATTCCTAAGGCAGCCAGAGCAGTGTTGTTGGTCCTGTCTCAGAAAGAACCTATGACCAGTGCGTGCGACTCGACGGGCTTATGTTATAACTGCCGCAAGTTCGCACACAGCTGGGTCGTATTTTTCGATCTTTAGCGCGGCCTCCGTATTGAGGTCCGACGCGCAGGACTCGAATGGGCACGTCACGTCTGCGACCACGACGGATTGATTCATCATGTCGGCGGGCGACTATGTCGGGACGCAGAGCTTCGCCCACTCGCCGGAAATGTTCTCGGGACGTCCTGTTGACGTCGACACTGGCGAAAGTGCCGCGAGGGATGTCGGCGAGGACCTACCTCCGTTAGCACCGCCGAATCAAGCCGCTCCAAGGTCGATTTCAAAGACTTGGGGCAATAATTCAGCACGTGCGGGAGGGTCTCCACCTCCGCGCCACACCTACGACAGGACTTGTCGTTGTTCGGCGCCCTTGAGAAGCAGGCCTTGACCGAGCGCGTTGGCAACTGATTCAGCCGCTCTTTTAAGGCCGTGAAGAACAGGGCCTGAGGGGCCAGGAGGACGGGCCCTTGACCCAGTTGTTGGAGGCTGCGTAGGCGGAGTGGGCGGCGACGGTCTTCCCTTGGTTGGGAAGGGCCGCCCACTGGTTCCGCCACCACAGGTTTTGTCTGTGGTGCAGCCTTCGGGTCAAGGAGCGCCGCTCCCTGGGGGGCGATCTTGAAGGTGCTCGACTCGAGGCCGAACGAAGAAAATCGAGATTACAACTGGAAAATACTAGACGGAACTCTCGCGACGACAGCATAACTCTAAACTAATTTTCGAAGCTCTGGATCCGTTACAGGCTGCAACACAGGTGCGTCCGCGGAAAAACAACCACAAGTCCACTTCTGGTGCAGTAACTTTTCTTGGCATGATCCCACGAGATGGATGGTGCATCTGCTGGATTGTTCTGTGGGGGCACATGTTTTTCAACACCTCTCTAATTGTCGGAGACCATGTCTCAGGATGAGATCCACTGCTGTCTATAACTTGTACATAAATCTCCGTTACGGCCCCATATGTACACACATGGTGTGAAGCTAAACTCGACTGGCAGCAGAAAACATCTCCATTAAATATAAAAACAGAAAACTGCACTCGTACTTGTGTTCTTAATAAGTTGTTTGTGTCTCTGTGTGTGTCTTAAGTAACCGCACAACGCGTTTTATAAAGCAAATAATGACGTATATGGAAAATAACTGCTTCAAGTGTAAATGACGTCATAAGGTGATTGATGACAGTATAAACACAGCCGGCGTTTAGTGTATCAAAATTGCCATAGTTCTTTGCGTCTACTTAAAGGGGAACTGAAGTCAATTTTAAGAATATCTTAATAAACGGAAAAACATACGCTGATTTCAAAAATCAAATCAGTTTCTTCCAATAATTTTTTTGTTAAAGAGTTATGAGCAAATATGCATTTCATTTTATGTTAGGGGATTTCCCGTATTACGTCATTGACGTTGTTGAGATTTCGTGCCTATATGCGTTGTATACAATCATGTGCCAGTTTAGAGGTGAATTAGTAACAGAAGCGCCTGCTGCAGGAGCGTTGTATTTTCGTTTTTTTATGGAGACTTAGCATAACACTTGTCATATATAGCCTTACTGAACCAGTGTACATGGTGACAGCTTACTTTAAGCGCGGTCATTAAGGCCTGCACGGTCCTAGGACCGTAACTTATGGTTAAATGTGAGCAAGATAGTAACTCTTTGTTCTTTTTGTTTTTATAATCAGATATTTATTTTTCCATGGCAAATCTCACTTTTCACCCCTATGATACATAATTGTAAATGCAAAATTTGATTTAAAGGGGTATATGTAATAAATAACCAGGAAAGATTCCTTTAAATGCGACTGGACAACAACATATTATATGTCTGTTAGGATGGGATATTCATGTTTATCCCCCGTGAATGAATGGAAAAACAAACGGGATTAACACACGGGCAATCGTCAGATCACCTCGCGCCCACCGTCGGGTTACCGGAGCTATTGCAGTTCAGTGTGTTTGTTGTGTATGATAGACAGACACGTTCCTTTAATTTGGTAGAACCCATTAAATCCACTGGGTTCAGGCAATGTCCTTAAAGTGTCTTTCTTGCCCAAGGACACACACAACCAACTAGCTAGCGACCAGTTTCGCATCTGCAACCTTTCGATTACTTAACCGCCAGACTAATTGGCCAGAGGAAGAATGCACGACGCACGTAATAAGAAAGTGTTGTAATCTTTATGTGGAATGGTTTGTGCAAAATAGGGTCGGTCCTGCTTAATAGCTCCAGTTGCTCGTTCGGCCGGTTAAGTGCGTCGCCTTTCAATCGAAAGGTTGCAGATACGAAACGGGTCGCTAGCTAGTCGGACATGTAAGACTGGAAACATGTATGTCCTTGTACCGTGCCACACTTTGGTAGGGGCTTATCATGCAATTGCTAAAACAGAAGCAGTTTAAGTTACACAAAATATGTAAAGCGGGTAAACTTTGATTTCTTGTGTCATCATTATTTATTACTGGGTCAAAAAATTTAAAAATATGTGGTAGATCTTGTTCAAGATTAATTACAATTGCCTCTGAGCGTTTTACAACAGAAATTAAAATTGTTTCGTGACGTCTACCGGTACCAGTAACATCTGTTATTGACTAGATGTCACTAAATTTACTCGTTAAAATGATCGTATGTGGCATTTTAGGCGATTGGTAAAACACCACACAAACATTGAAACAAACTTTATGTAATGCAGAAAACAAAAGAAAATCATGTAACAGGTAATTGTAAATAACAGTTCCAATATTAACACCATTTGGGTCTAAAATTCCATATTGGATTTTAAGGTAGAAATAAAATAGAAAATACAGAAATATTAAGTAAAAAATAACAGCGATGTAAGGTATAATCAACTTTGAATGAAGTAGAAAACGAAAGGGAAAATATACAAAATTGAACTATTAAAAAATTCAAAAACAGGTGATCAATCAATCATCCTGAGCAATAAATTAAAAAAGCTACATTGAAGTTTATGTACTGAAAGTAAGCTGACAAGTGTAAAAACACTTTACTTACAGGAAAACAAAGATCAGAAGACTTTCCCAGTCTGTTTTAGCTTTTCCACAGTTCAGTTTTCCACACACGCAACAAAAGTTATTTCTGGGCTCTGAGGGAAAACATTTAATTTAGTTCATTGAATGTCAAACCTTCAAAGTTATAGCCATATGTCTACTCAATTAACTAACTGAAAATTCATGTTCATCCCATTGAGTGCAACTTGCATTTCCTAGGTTAATCCATTTTGTTTATTATTTAAAATAAAATAAACTAAATTACTGGGTCGAAATCACAGCGTAGTGGTGTACCCAGTACTTAAAACCAATGCATATCATTTTATTGACATATAATTAGTTTGACCATAATATAACAAAGATTAATAATGGCTTCTAATATTCAACAACTGGACAGTGTGTCATCCAATGACGACATACGTGTATAATATATGCAAGCAAGGTTTTAACGACAATTGTTTATATATTTTACATGCAGCTTACATAGTTTGTTCCTGCAAATATAAACAAATAGGTTGTAACCTAATACATATAGTAACTCACATGACTTTGATGTGTCTACTCAACATATGGGGTTTTAACCTGTACTTGCCAAATACTGAGTAACTAACTTTTTAGCATTTGTTATCATATCAATCATTTTTTAAAAGTTTGTAAGTGTATTGTCACCAAACACACATTGTAAGGATGTCTTGTTCCGCCACCATAATTATCTAGGAGTTAAATTAAAACTTACAATATAGTTAACTAATTAGTGATGGTGGTTGAAATTTGCACCCAAAATTTTAAATGTATAGATGCTCAATTTCTAATGGAATTAATTGTTTTAGTTGTATAATTTTCCATACGGTACCATAAAATGCTCTTCCAACTATTTCTTTTTTGTATAACAACCATATTTCTTCACAATCAACTACATCTTGACTGGTTTCTTCTGGCTGGAGAGCCTAAAAAATTAACATATAATTGAATGTAAACAAGTATGTTTAAAGTATATAGACTAAGTATATAAAATATGTCTAGATTGTAAAAGAAATAGCAACAACATTTACACAACTAATTCCCACCATCTTTTCGGGTGAAAACGGACAATCTAATTCAACTACCTAATGATGTGTGTTGTAACTTATTAAAAAATCATGCTGTCAATACTTAAAATTCTCAAGTTCAATAAATATGTACTACACGCTTTTCAATGCAAGTAATAAATAAATGAAGACCATGTTTGATACGGTACCTCTAAATACTACAGGACCGCTTGGAGTCCTTGGAGCGCTTAAATCGCTTGGATCGCTTACTATACTTCGTAATTACAAAAGCCATGATATTAATGTTACGTTAGGGTTGGGGTTAAAGTTAGTTCTGGGGTTGAGATTAGTGTTTGGGACAGGGTTAGAATTACTTTCCATAGCGATCCAAGCGCTCCAAGCGGCCCTGTAGTATTTTAGAGGCACCCTGTTTGATACACACTTCATACGGCATATTACACCAAAGTTCTTTTACCTAGAAAATATAACGCGGAAAAAACGAAAGACGGGAAGTGAAAAGTTAAACCCCTTAATAAAAATTACAGAATTTGTTAATTGAACCGTCCGTGCTCTTTCGAATGATAATTTTTGATTAAAAAAAAATTGTATAATATTAATATCGAATATGAATATTATTAATATTCACGCATTTATAGAGTTTTCGCCAGTTATTCCTTTGGATATATGTTGTGTAGCCCTTGCCAATCAATACCTTTAAATTGATATATAAATTATGTATCAATATCCGCGGGGGGCTGGCTATATGCACAAAGCGTCTCTGAATATTCACAACTCGTTATTTAGGGATGCTGCGGAACATTTATGGAGTTTTTGCCAAAAAATCCTTTGTATATGTTGTAGCCCTTATAAATATACCTTCAATTTAATGAAAAGTTTATATACGATTACCGCGGGAAGCTATATGCACGAAGCGTCTGAATATTCATAACTCGCTTTACAGAGGAGTGCATTGGAAGATGCTGAAGTTTTCTTATCCAGATGGACATTTATAGAGTTTTCGCCAATTATTCCTTTGGATATGTTGTAGCCCTTTCCAATACTTTATTTGAACGCACTTTATTTGATGAGATGTAAGTGCATGTTCTCCAAACAGCTTTTTTGCGTTCTACGAGTAACACAGTAACGTAAAAAAAAACAGTTCAGGTGTGTGGAGAAAAGTCCATCACAAGTTTGGTAGAAAAGACGTTCTTAGCATTGTTTGGAAGTGTGCGTTTCGACTACCCGCTTTAAAGCACACAGTTATCACAAGTACCACTTTACGTTGGATCCTATTACATTTTCTGGAATAGACGTCCTGGTACAAGAAAAATGGTACCATCCGTCGCATTGGATGTAGTAACCGTTGTCATCATCAGCAAGCCTGCAATGACAGAAGAGATCCACTTTAAGAGAACTGTTTTTTGTTTCGTTTTACATGAAGTTTTCGAAAACAAGCGAGTAATCTGCCTTTTTTCTAGCATACCTTTAATACTCGAAGACGATTAATTGGATATACTGGATTTTCTGGATTTAGCCCCATGCACAAGGCAACCGCAAACGAAATTTGGGCACCTTTGGAAAACGAAGCGTTAATGAGTAGAAATATTATATTTGTCCGTTTTACTCAATTCAGATGGTAAACTGTCATATATATTGATTGTATGTACTGTTATCTGTGGAAAATTTGTTGGAGACGGTAACCCAATGATCCCCATGGATATTCATAATTTGAACAAATTTGTTTCGAGGCGTATAAGTAAGAAGATTTAAAATTGTTTGGATAAGCCAAACAGCTTTGCAACCCATCAATATTTGGAAAATGCTGCCGAAGAAGAAACATGGTGGCGTCTATATGTCTGTAGTCCAACCACTCACTTCCTTCGCTTCGTCAGCATTTTTAGAGCTGCTTCGTCAACAGCAAAAATAGGTTTTATTTTGCTGGCGCTGCGTCTTTGCGGTAGCCCCGTGGGGGCGCATTCCTCCTCAGACAAATGATCCAAATCCAGAGAAGAACCTTTTTTATTCGAATTACTTGGACCACGAACAGATTTAGTAGGAGGTTGAAGATATTTTCCTACATTATTATCTCCGCGTTTTGATCTCTTACCCCATCGCTCTTGGTCCTTTTGCTCGGGTTGAGAGTTGGTTTGTTTTCTTATTCTTAGCGATTTAAGCCCGTCCTGAAATTCACGTATTAAGCCGTTGTGTTCGTAACTCCCCTAAGCCTTTTTTAAACCGTCTACCGTGACAACGTGTGCGTTTTAATTCCTGCTGACTTTTTTCCATTATCCCCTGTGTTCGATTGTCTCGTGTTAAATTTTGTTCGGTTAGTTTTGACAATTTAATGAACTGTTTGCAGTTGGCCTTGTAAACGTCCGAACTACCGTGCCGGCCAAGATTACCGATCGTCAGAGCCGTCCATAACGGAACTTTAGGTATCCAATTTGCAATAAATTTGGTGATTAATTCTGGACAGTAGTAAAATGGGTTTGTACCGCTCGCTTACTTCTGAAAATTCAGCCTCATATCGGGCCTGAGATATAACACTTGAAAAATATTTTGTAAATTGATTACAATTTGTAAATTCGGGGGTTAAATAATCGTCTGATAGATCAATTTGAAGGTATTGGAAAGGGCTACAACATATCCAAAGGAATAATTGGCGAAAACATAGGGGTGAAAAGTGAGAAAGTGCTTGCCATGGAAAAATAAATATGAAAATTGACTTGTAACTCTAAGTCCACTCAAGGGAAGAATAAAATAAATTTATTAAACTAAAACACATAGTGAGTGGCGTGTCGCCTCGAAAAAAGTGGCGTGTCGCCTCGAAAAAGTGGCGCGTCGCATGCGTCATTTTTTGGTGAACAGCCCGTCTCATAAATTCGCGCTCGAGATTTTAATAACGCCACCGGTATATTTGTAATAACAACCTTTTATATTCAAAGGTTCTGGCGATATATAGACAAATATAGTAATGCATGAAAAGTGCTTTTCCATGACGAATGAATGTTTGCACAATGGACGCCGGAACATATAGCTAAAAAGGCACCCACTTGTGCACGTTTTTCTGCATTTTCCGACGCCTATGATTATAAATAAACAATACTTAAACGAGGTAAATAAACTAATATATAAATTTATATGGTTTCCTAGTAAATTTGAAAAAAATTAAACGGCATAAATTAATAAATTCAATTAATGACGGTGGGAGGGCGATTCCGGACATAGAAACAAAAATAATAGCCGCAAAATTATCCAGATTATATATATGAAATTACCCAAATTACAAGAGTAGAATGGCACGAATGGACACGGTATCAATTAGGATCCACAATAAAATTAATTAACCCAATATTATTTACCAATTCAGCCCCAAATGCGACAACTCCCAATAATCTATTTAAAATAATTCGGCATAATTTCTATAAAGTTAAACGAGAAGAATGTGAATTTACTTCCGCTAAACTGAAATCAATATATGATATTTTAATAAAATCAAAACTTGAGAATAACGTGAGCAAAATAAACGAAATAGAAATACCATGGAATAAAATTAACTTAAATACTAGTAAAATTAAATTATTTTTTAATCACGTAGAAATGCCGCAATAAATAATAACTATTTAATAGCAAATAAAGGTTTCTTTTTTGGGGATTTTTTTAGGGAAAATTTTAATCCAATTTATACAAATCAAGTAATGAAACGGAACTGTAAATTTTGCCAAATACCAATTGATAATATAAAACATATATTAATTAGCTGTGTCCTGTAATCAAAAAAATCTTTTTACATTTAATATATAATAAATATAATAATAATATATGTACTTTTAAGAGTAATTGAACTAATCAATTAATTTTATATAATTATACCACCGATGAGAAACAAAAAGTTCAACTCGGTGCAATTAAATTAATAACAATAGCTAAATTAGAAATTATCAATTATAAGAAATATTTGGATATGAAAAATTTATATATTTGGCATAATGAAGAATTTGTAAGGAAGATGCTTTGGATAGACAAAACAAAGTTCAGAATATATATCCATCCGTAAATTGTGCTTAGTACGAAATCCCGAATTTGTCATTAAAAAATTTGGCATATTACCACATATTGAACTTAATAAAATTTAATATATCTATAATTCCACGTAATTGTTTTAATATTTGATTTTCTCACTGAATAATAATATATCATTTTTTAAAAATGCACACCACAAGCAAGGGATAAATAAAACTAGGTTCACCTAAGAAGCTATTTAAATACAATATAAATAATTAATTTAAACAGTTGTTATTTTATGAAATACCTTTTACTGCCGATGAAATAACCTTTATATTCATAGTAGTAATCCACAGTTATCATTCATTTCACTTCATCATCTCATCGTAACACTTCATCGCCCATCAACCCCCTCTTCATTGCTCATCGATTCCTTCATCGTCACTCCATCACCAACGATGGACAAAATTGATTATGTTTAAATATTGTTAACAGTCACAAATGTCAATATATATATACTTAATTTGTTTTGTTTACATCATTGTGTATGTAATATTATGTACAGCCGGGAATCCGGTTAACGTGTACCTTAGTCGCCCAATAAAAAAAAATCTTCATTGCGGGCAGGACTATTTCGCTTCGTGGCCGAGATTTTTTGGGTGGGTGTGAGGAACAAGGTGAACAACCTGACCTTCCCGTCGACTCGATCGACAAGCTGCCAACTTGTCTAGTGCCCGTAGTCGGTGTGCGGCCCAGGTAATTAAGACGAAACCTTCTTTGATGTTTTTAAGCACCATGGTGGAGAGCTCTTCTTGTTGTTGAAAGAAAAACCGGCCCAGGCGGTGCTCACAGACGGCGAGCTGGATGGATGTTCATGTCCATCCTACCAGAGCCACATCGTCGGCGTACGCGAGCACCTTAAAGGACGCTCCGCCGGCGGAGTAGAGCCGGTAATCTAACATGTGTTAATCGCCTCGACGCCCCTGCAGCAGACGTCTCTCCCCTCCTCCTCCATCACAAGGTTGAAAATGATACCGGATAAGGGACACACCACTACCCCCTTGGTTCAACCCGTCGAGTCGTTCCGTCTACGGACTTTAAAGAGAACAATGGCGTTACCGAAATGAACAATTAATTGTATATCGGTCATATATGATAGAATTATTATTGGCGATTCTGGTGGTTGAGTGTGGTCTTCGATGAAGTCCAGTATTTTGTCTAGTCCGGGGTCTGGGTTGCCTTCTTTTCCGGACGTTTTGGGTGTGGATTTTTTTTATCTGGTGTCCGAAAGTTTAAAAAGTCGCCCAGCGTGAGTTTCTTTGGTTTCCTGGATATTATTTTTGCATCTTGATAGGCTTGTCGCAAACATGTTGGGGTCGTTCGTTTAGTGTTTAAAATCTGTTGTGTGATGATTTAGTTGTGGGTATTGACACATCGCTCTTTACAGTAGCGGCAAAGCGGAAAGTGGGATTTCCCCGGCCTCGTTAAAGTTACGCCAACTTTATCTATCAATTTAGTGTTAGCCATCCATTCTTTAAGTTTTTAAAATTTATGCGATGTTCAAAAGCAATTTCACCCCAATTGATTCCAATTTCACCCCAATTGTGTTTTTGTAGGAGTGTTTTCAGCTTGGTTTCATTGATACTTGATGGAAAAGCCTTCTCGGTGTCGGTTCAATGCTTTTATATCCATGATCGTCCCATTCGGACTGACGAAAGTGAGTGACTTCATGTTTATATCTTTGATGATGTTTTACCAATTGTTCTTGATCTTTCATATATTTAAGGAGGGTCAGCAAGAATTCAGACTCGTTAAGGTTTTCAGTGATCACACCATCCTTATAGAAGTAGGCAGTAAGTAGAGCGCCCCCCTCAGCGAAAACCTCCATTATTTTAATGTAGAGACGCTGATGAGTTAGATGGTAAATTTGATTACGAGTGATCTCTTAAGGGTAATTTCCAGTGGCGGTATGTTTTGCATTTTGCTCGCTTGTTATCTCTCTATTGTTTTATGTAAATGTTTGTGTGTTTTATAATGGTTTTTTACAATTAGTGTATTTGATTTGTTAATGTTGTTAATATAATTTGTAGGAATACATACTAGTGTTAAATTAAATTGTTTTTGGTTATTTAAATTAGTTTAACCGTTATGTGTTTAATTTAAAAGGGGTAATATATATTTAGATGTTGTTAGGTTGAAGTTTTAGTCACAGAGGTATATTATACAATTAATTTGTGTTAACAAATTCTAAAATTAAAATAAGGGTGTTTGTTAGTTATTAGCCTTTGAAAGGCTATCAAAGCAAAGGCTGTAATTTTAACAAGTGGGTTATGTTAATTCTTACCAAAAGGTGCAAATACGGACATAATAGACAATTAATTAGGTGTAAGGTCGTAGATACGAGACTTACAAATTTACCAAAACAAAGAGAATGAAACAAAAAGATTAAAAAAGGAGGCAGTTATAGTACTAACGTTAAATTGCAAAAATTATTACTTTAAAAAGAGCTAGAGCAACACTTAACCACAAAATCACCGGAGTGTAGGGACGAGATGGATGGAGTCAATCTCCGATAACTTTGTAATCCGAATACAATGTAACAGGAATATTCTCGAGGAAAAATTCTTGCCGAAGTTTTTTTTGTCTTTTTATGTTTATTTGCGGTATAAACAAATTTCTCGGCAAGCCGGTAGAAATACATAATAATTGAAATCACAATAAATATCAATTATTTAAAGAGTGAGAAATTTAAAAATTTTTACATTATATACGACGTAAAAATCAATATTTACATTTTTAATTGTTACACCGAACGAACTAAATAATTCTAATGTTTATGATTTATAGGTTGAAAAAGGTTGTCCTGAAGACGATAAGGTTTTTTTAAGTTGACTGGTGGAGAAAATGTATATATTGATTGGTTGGCTAGGTCTATTCGTTTCTCTTCTCGCAAAATATGACTTTTTCCAACCAATCTAGTTAAGGTGTTTTATTTATATTATCTTCGGTCCCTTTACAGAATTTACAACGTTTTATTATATTTTTGTCATTATAGTATTTTAAAACGGACTTAGTCTGTCTCCGTGAAGAAATATATTTTGGGCTATTTTATATTTATAATCGCGTTCGATATGGTTAAAAAATGGATTTACAGTTCTCTATTGTTTAACCATATTTTGCTCGCTCGCAATTAATTTCTATTTTAGTTTTATGCCCAATTTCTTAAATTAAATCTATAGAAGTCTTTTAGTGTTACTATTTGCAGGTAAACGGAATTTGGTTTACTATTACTAAAAAGATTTATGTTTATGATTTTCATGGTTGAGCCAAGATTACATTTTTAGCCAAATTTCCGAAATATGATTGATTTGTTTGAGTTTATAATATTCTTATTTTTATGTTTGGAATCGCTAATCCTCCGTCGTTTATGAATGCATAACATTTTCCCTTTTAATCAGTTCCCATTTAGTCGAAAACCATAGGAAATTAAATATGGCCGAATTTATTTGATTTAGAAAATACTTTTGAAAGATAAAAAATTATTTCGCCTATCAAAAAAATAATTTGGCGAAGTATTAAGTATTGAATTTTTTTACCGCGTATTGTTCGTAAATTACATCGTTTATTTATATTTAGCATGTTTATTGTATGTTTTATATTTTTTTCCCAATTAAGATTTATTACATTTAAAAATCAAATTAAATGTTATTCCCAAGATTCTTATATTTTCAACTATATTTCTATCCGGATATGATTCTCTAATAATATTTATTTAAATTTTCGGGGTAAACGTTTCATTTATGACATTTCGATCAAAGGCTTTTTCAAAGTCTATAGCTAGGATTGTTAATTTATTATATGGAATTGTTTTGCGGATTGTAGGCTTGCTTGTATATTATACAGTGCTTCATTGATTGATCTTCCTTTGAGGCCGCATTTTTGATTTTTACTTTTGGGTATTACTCGATAATTTAGCTCAAATTAACGAACGCACCTTTACGTAATTTCCGTTCGTAATTTTTTTAATTATTTTCTATTAATGCGATTTCTCTTGTTTATTTTAGGGGTCGCTAATTGTCTAAAAGGGTTTTTAATTTTTTATGCACCCGTTTCATATCTTTGTTTTTCGCCCTTTTTATATCAGATAAATTATGTAGTATCTATCCCACGCGCAAAACATGTTTGAAATTGTTCTTTTGTCTTTTCTTAAGTTTGAAGGATATTACTGGACAATTAATATGATCCGAAAAACGGTTGGGTTTATGACTATAATTTAGTATCTTAATATTAGGATTTTTACGTATTCGATCAATTCGTGTCGTAGATTTTTCGGCTATATGCGCTATTTGTTGGTTTTTAAAATATCGAAACACATTTATTTTTATATTAGTCTTTTTCTAGTTGTGCAACTAACTATTTTAATACCGCTTTTCGACGTAGTGTTCTACTGTGTGCCATCATGGTGTTGATGTTGTCCAAGGTTGTTCCTTTTTGGTGTATTCATCAATTCCGCTGTATTACAGTCTGAATGAAAGACTGTTCTTGGGCGGGGTGCTTGGACGTTTCCTCTGCAGTTTCTTGACGTGTGGCCATCCATCCATGCGTTTTGCATTCGCCACAGAAACCACCTTTCTTCGGACATTTATTTTGGATGTGTCCTCTTAACTTTACAGTATCTGCACAGCGCCATGTATGCTCTTCTCCTGGTCGCGTAACTGCAAAAAAATAAGTGGTTTATTCCGTACTTGTGTAACCTGTAATGATAATGTGTTCTAGCACATTTACTTCATGAGTTATTGACTCTGTCTATATAACTTCCGAGTTCCTGGCAGGTCTAAGCACGTGCATATATTAGAAGAGCACACGTTATAGCGGTCCTCATTGTATTGCGTCAAGTCTAGAATGTCCTTGAGATTTACATAGAGCATTGTTTGTGGGTATTATAGTGTGAACACTAGGGGCGCTATATTTAACTATTACATAACCCAACCGTTTTTAATCTTATTAAAATTTCGATTTGTTTCATAATTGATGTTTTTTATCTTTCCCCATTTTTGTCCTGTAATGAGTGCTTCCAGGTTGTTTCTATCTGTATCTGCTGGTACAAATTGGCTTTATAATAATGTCCTTGCAAGCATCAATCAAAAACAGTAGAGCATAATATCAGTCAAGATTAACAAAGGTGATTTTTTGAATCGTAAAAGAACCGAAGCGAGTAAAAACTCAAATCTACTGGGTGATTCCACGGTGACCAGTCAACTGAACCCCTTACAACTGAGCCCCTACAACTGAACCCCATTACAACTGAACCCCTTTTAAGAGAACCCTTTTAACTGAAAAAGGGGTTCAGTTGTAAAGAAGTTCAATTGAAATGGGTTCAGTTGTAAAGGGGTTCAGTTTAAAGGGCTTCAGTTAAAAGGAGTTCAGTTGTAAAGGGCTTAATTGTAGGGGTTCAGATGTAAAGGGTTCAGTTGTAAGGGGTTCAGTTGTAAGGGGTTCAGTTGTCATGGAACCGATTACACCGAACATGATTCAAAATCATTATATTGCAAAATGACGACAATTCTAAAAGACGCAGCTGAAAGAGAAATTTGGTTTAAACGACACAAAACCTTTCCATTGAGGTAGTTAAATTATGTGAAAAACGACGAGAAGCAAAAATCAAATGGTTGTCTTTCACAAAGTATATTCACATCTCTAAACAAACAAGTTAAAAAGGCCGTCATATAAAAAAGGAAAATGTTTGTATCGTTTTTTTAATGGCATTATTAAAAGTGAAACAATGCCAAAGGACTGGTCTAAAATAATAGTTACCCCGATTTTTAAAAAAAGGGGAGATGAACAAGACCCCAAGAATTACAGAGCTGAAAAAGTGTTTTGCAAAATTCTAATGAATAGAGATGTATGGAAAAACCGAGCAGTACCTGAGTAAATCACAATTCGGTTTCAGGTCCGGGAAAAGAACCGTGGGCGCTAGCTATTTTTATAATACGGCAAATTATTGAAAAGGCCAAAAAGAACATCATGTTAATCTACATCTAAACTTTATAGACTTCAAATCAGCGTTTGACACAACACAATTTGGAGAGAAGCTCTGTGGAATATCATGTTGTACGTTGGAATTCCTCGAAAGATAGTTACTCTCGTTAGAATTCTCTACAATGACACAACATGCACTGTACGGATTGATGGATAGCAAACCGATTTCTTTCCAGTAATTATTGGCGTCAAACAAGGGTGTAATGTGTCACCAATGCTCCTCAACATATTCTTGGACTACGTGCTGAGGGAGGTGAAAGGTCTGGACTCGCTCGCACTTTGATTTCAATGACTCTATGTTGATTGACATTCGATACGCAGATAACACAACACTCTTATATCTGCTGTATTTGAAAAGCTGAAAATAGCCACCTCTGAACTGTCAAAAGCTTGTCGAAAGTGGGGGCGTAAAATACCCATCCAAGTGTGCCGTCTTATCAGCAGAGAATGGCCAAACTCGGCTAGCACACGACACTATCCCAATCGTAGACAGATTTAACTATCTTTAATACATTCTATTTGAATAAGGTTGATGCTGCTAGAATAAGGATTTTTATAACTTGGCTTAACTTGAATATTATTGTGTACGGTTACAATATGTTTCGTCGGGTTACCTTTGGAGCTAATCTAGCTCAATTTGTGGGTCTCCTTTACGCCCCCCTGACCACATCAACCACAATGTGCCCGGCAGACGTCCATTTTCTTTCATGGAAATATACATAGATCATTGCTATATAGAAGAAAATTGGTTACTTTTCCAGCTATGTTGTGTACCCCTACGGGCTCCCGTACTATTATGGTTTAAAGTAATTGGACTTCTGTTCTGTTGAATTCCTTTGATGCCTGTATAAAATTTGCGCATTATAAATCAAAATGCTAATTAGTATGGTATGTTTTGTAGCAAATGTTGGTAGTAGCACCTTCGGTAACTTGTCGCAGTGCTTGAACAGTGGACAGATTGTCTAAATACTGTAGCATCGTGGACACTTCCTGGCATTGCAACATTTATATCTCGAAATCTATAAATACAAAACAAAAGTATTAAAATAAAAATGATGACCATGAATATTTCAAACACAACTCGCATTTAAAAAACTTACATATATTGGTCGTCCACCACTGCTTGTAATATTAATGAGTCCCATTCTTTCCGGTTAGTATAATCAATCCTTTTTCCTGCTGTCGGAGCAGTTATTGGAATGTGGCTACCATCTATGCAGCCCATAACCTAATATTTAATGAAAAACAATTAGCACAACCTAGTAAATGGAATACGCATGCCTAATAGGGATGATGTACACAATGCATTTATAATCAATATTTGAACATGCCTGCGGAAAGTGACTATTTTTCTCAAATCTGACTGCAATTTCCTTTGTCTCGCCGTCAGAAGGGAAGGATATGAAAGTCGCCAATCGTTTATTTATTACCATGCAAAATCTGTGGATTAAAATTAAAGATTTAAATGGCTAGTCTTGTAGTCTATATTATAAATCAAGAATACCTCATATGTAAAAACATTACTGACCTTTTTAGGCAATTGTATACCGAGGATTTGCTGACTCCAAAAATGTGAGCAACTGTTCGGTACTCAGCAGAAGCTAATTTATAAATGGCTATCGCCATTCGCTTGTCAGCATTGATGGGTTTTCGAACAGTTCTGTCATCTAAAAATATGCAAAATCCACCACTTATATATCAATCAATAACACAACATTATGTAAACAAGGGTACAACACCTGGTTTCTAATCACATAAATTATATTTAACAATTGCTTGAACGTTTCTTTTGGCATCCTGAAATTTTCGATCCATTGGTCAGTAAGTCCATTTACATGGCGCTTTGAAATGGATTCGAATCTATTTCGCCAATCCGTTCTCTCGTTTTGCGCGAAAAGAAAAAGGCACAACGGATTTGAGATGTACGGTGGCCCATAAGGGCAATCCTGAAATTTTATTTCAGTCTACAAAACTATTTCATAATCGACAAAAATATTTTCAAATCGACAAATATATTTTCAAATCGACAAATATATTTTCAAATCGACAAAAATATTTTCAAATCGACAAATATATTTTCAAATCGACAAAAATATTTTCAAAACGGCAAAAATATTTTCAAATCGGCAAAAATATTTTCAAATCGACAAAAATATTTTCAAATCGGCAAAACTTTTTTCAAATCGGCAAAACTATTTTCACAATCGGCAAAACTTTTTTGTAGCAAATCGGCAAAACTTTTTTGACAATCGGCAAAACTATTTTCACAATCGGCAAAACTATTTTCACAATCGGCAAAACTTTTTTGTAGCAAATCGGCAAAACTCTTTTGACAATCGGCAAAACTATTTTGACAATCGGCAAAACTTTTTTGTAGCAAATCGGCAAAACTCTTTTGACAATCGGCAAAACTTTTTTGTAGCCAATCGGCAAAACTTTTTTGCCGATCGGCAAAACTATTTTCACAATCGGCAAAACTTTTTTGTAGTTAATCGGCAAAACTCTTTTGACAATCGGCAAAACTTTTTTGTAGCCAATCGGCAAAACTATTTTGACAATCGGCAAAACTTTTTTGTAGTTAATCGGCAAAACTCTTTTGCCGATCGGCAAAACTATTTTGACGATCGGCAAAACTTTTTTGTAGTCAATCGGCAAAACTCTTTTGCGGATCGGCAAAACTATTTTGACAATCGGCAAAACTTTTTTGTAGTCAATCGTCAAAACTTTTTTGTCGATCGGAAAAACTCTTTTGCCGATCGGCAAAACTATTTTGACGATCGGCAAAACTATTTTGACGATCGGCAAAACTATTTTGACAATCGGCAAAACTTTTTTTTAGCCATTCGGCAATACTTTTTTTAGAAACGGCAAATCTTTTATTCACTGTTGACAAAAGTATTTCGAGTCGACAAATGTATTTTTGAGACGAAAAAGTAATTTTGATTAGGTTTTAAGATAATGCCGTTAAATGTCTTCACAAGGTTTTCAAAGGACATAAAACAACGGTCCTGCGCGCCATCACTAAGCCAACCGTCCGGGCAACTAGGCTTAGCTTTATGATGCCGGGCAATTGTATTTCGATTTATTTAACAATATTGTTTGTGTTTTTGTAAAAATATTATCATACTAATAATGGACAGGCATCATAAAGCTAAGCTTCTCAACCGTCCAACTTCTACGAGGTCGAATATCAAATGGGGAGAGAATTAGGCGATAATAGCAAAAAAGAAAGGATATAGTCGTTCTGCATGAAACAATGAGATAGCCTACAGCCAATCAGAACCGCCACAGTTTTTTACTATGTTGAACATGCTTCATATATTATTGTCAACGACAGGTAGTTGAAGACTAATAATATAAACGTGTCTTTGCTATTGTTTGACGCCGAAAACACAATAAACAAAAATCAAACTGGTTTATTTTTGAAACATTGGCAAACTACACAACTGATTGCTGAATTGGTTTTATTTTTAACACAAACCCAATCCCACAGGTAACAGCAGTTAGAAAAGCATAAAGCATGGTGTCATCAGAATTAGGGTGTACAAGAAGTGTAACATTCGAAAACACATTAAGCAGCCAAATTTTTCAGAACAAGTGTATTATCCAACCATCTACCATTTTGCATGTACTAACTGAAACAAATCGTCGATGTCGACCAAAATGCTGTATGATTTTAACTCAAAGCGAGCATATTAGGAATTTGTGGTAGTGTGAGTGAGTGTAGTTTTGTTGGGGTGCGTATTTTGAAGACATGTGCATTGCTTGTTTAATAAATTATTTGTTCCATGCAGATTGTCTTTTTGGTGACCAGTCAACTGAACCCCTTACAACTTACTAAAATAGTGCACAAGCTACAGTATAGCTTAATTTTGTTTAGTACCGGTACCTACGCAAGTTTGAGAAAAAATTAAGATGATCTTGTTTACCTGCCTGTGTGGAAATATACACATTCAACTGCACCACAAGTATTGTTCACAATGTGGAATAGAACTACCTGGAGATGAAATAACTATCAGACATTACTTTCATTCTGGATATTCATATAAAATGATATTGATGTTCCTGTCTAAGTATCATGATATCAAAATTAGTTTAAGGACATTTAAGACTCAAATTGCAAAACTTGGCTTGAAAAGACGATCATGTAATGTTCATACAACTCAAGAAATTGAAGAAGAGATCCGAACACGGGTAAACAGCTCTTCTTGTTTAATGGGATATCGTGGAATGTGGCATGCATTACGATTAGACGGTTTTATGGTATCTCGGGAAAAAGTAAGAAGAGTATTAAAAATTGTAGATCCTAAAGGCTGTGCTTTGCGAAAGTCAAAGTGTCTTCGTAGGAGAGAATACACTGTTCCGGGGCCAAATTTTTGTTGGCATATTGATGGCTATGACAAGCTTAAACCATACGGATTTGCACTGCATGGATGTATAGATGGGTTTAGTCGTAAAATTATTTGGTTGGAACTTATGCGGTCAAATAGTGATCCTGCTTTAGTATGTAAAAATTATTTGACTTCAATTCAAGAGTTAAACGGATGTCCTATGAGAATTAGGTCAGATTGTGGTACGGAAAATGGTTTAATTGCGGCCTCTCAGTGCTATTTAATTGGTACCGAAGATGCACACATTTATGGAACTTCTCCACATAACCAAAGAATTGAGGCTTGGTGGTCACAACTCAGAAAAAGTGTTACCACCTGGTGGATAAATTTCTTCCGGGACTTAATTCAGCGTGAAATATTTGTTCCCGGTAATACTTTGCAATCAGAAGTCTTGTGGTTTTGCTTTTCCCCAATTTTACGCACAGAAATCAATTTTTTTTCACAACACTGGAATTCACATTACATTAGAAAATCAAGGTTTGAAACTGTTTCCGGCCGACCAGATGCAATTTACAGCTTTCCTGAAATGAATTTAGCCAAAAATTACCTTCATGAAGTTGATTCCCAGCAACTTGCTGAAGTTCAAAATCGGGTTATTGCTAATAATATTGAAGAAACAGAAAACACTGAATATCTACAGCAGGGATGTCCAACCGTTTATTGTAGTGGGCCGCATTGTTACTTAAAATAATTTAATGGGCCGCAGAACCTATTAAATTTCAATAAAAATGGCAGGGTTAGAATTAATGGTTTTGAAATGATTTGCGAAATGCGCGGATAAGGAGCGCGTGAAAAAATTGGTTATGATAAATTGCCTTAAACGATCAAAAAGATATTTATTTCATAAAGCAGACAGTACCGTTATTTAGTAGTAATGATAAATTGCAATAAACGTAAATTCAAAAGGGGTGTGTCGCATCTCGCCAATCATAAATAAAGGAATCGAGGTATATTAACGCATAATGGCGATTATTGCGTTGTGATGGAAATGATTATTATACGCCAATAATGCAAAGTAAAGCCAAGGTAAATAAATAATGTTATGTTGAAGGCAAACAGTGTTATATTAACGTGTTGAGGATTTATCATTAAAAGTGCGCGAAATCAGTAACGGTAATTTATATTTTCGCGCTTTTGTTAAATTTTGTAATTCGCGAACTTTAGAAAACGGTTTGCGAATAGCGATTCGCGATCCCTTATTTCCAACCGTAAATGAGTACATAAAGAAACAATTAAAGGGCCATTAAAATTTCATCTTTGAAAAAAAGAACAAATAACAAACATGTAGAAAGAAACAAAAACTCGTTTCTGCAATACAAAGTCACTGAGATAAGTTTTTGTCGTCCGTCGGGTTCTTTCTGCAGTTTTGATGTTTACTGTGCCTTTAAAAGCTGACAGATACATTTGAATTAGGCCAAGATTTAAAGTTCAAAATACTACTTGGAGTAAAAATGACTAGCGGGCCGCACAAAAATCTCAGGTGGGCCGCACTGCGGCCCGCGGGCCGCAGGTTGGACATCCCTGATCTACAGTATTGCGAGTATGTTATGAAAGAACTTGAAATCAGAGCTCCAAGCTCATGGCAAGATGCATTACATTTATATGAAACTGTATTACACAGTGCTAAAAATTAGCAAGATTGTGCATACGGCCCTTGTGTGCATTTACTCCATACTTAAGGACCAAAGTTTGACAAAAATTCTGTTCTAGTGATATTTTTGGGTCTTACTTTTTACTGTTACGGTAGTATAAACAATTTAGTAGCACTAATGCTTGCTTTTTTTCTTAAAAAATAACTTTGTTTACTTTATATGTAGGTAAAGAAATTCTTTATACATATTGTAGAAAACTTATTTTGTAAAAAAACACAATGTTTTGTAAAACTTGTGGACATAGTTTGGAAAAGAGCTTCAAGTTTTGCCCCAATTGTTCCCACCCCACTGGTGAAGAGGAACCCTCAAGCACTACTGCTAAGAACCCGCTAAAGAGGGTATTAAATTTTGAATTTTTCAAGTCAACGAAATCCGAACAGCGACAATCATTTCATTCTGATAGAAAGAAAAAACAATGCAATGTTGAGTTGGTTACCGTAAATATTGCACTTGCAAGTTTACTAGATGATGGTTTTTTACAAACAATTAGGGGAAGTAGCCTTCCTATCAAAGTGAAAAAATGTGCAACTGCCGATGAAATAAAGTATAATGCAATTGAGAAGAGAAAAAACTTTAATCAAAACTTTAACAGTTCCGTCTCCTATAATTTATTTTATCCAGATGGAAAGGAAGTAATAACTATTCCAGGATCAGAAAAAGAGTTTGTACTTTCCAAATACAAAGCGGAGCTGGGGAAGCCGTATTCAAAAATTTTGTTTCTTCTTTGTGCTTGTAAAGAAAAAGAGGATGTAAAAAGCAGACTAGATTTGGAGAAAGAAACAACATCTAGTGATAACACTTATAGTGTTTGCACTTCTGGTCCGTCCACCTCAAATACTGGAAGCATGTAAGTTTTGTTTTTGTGTACTGGTAGAAAAGTTTAAGAAGAATAAATCAGGATGGGTGTTTATTTAAATTTGTTTACTGAAATCCAAATTACAGTTTCATATATATATATATATATATAACACTGGCATCGATTTCCGGGGTGGCAGGGGTGGCATGCCATCCCAGTAAAAAAATGCGGGGTGCAATTGGCAACATATAAATTATACCATACTTGCCACCCTAGTTTTTTTACTCATTACGGTATTTTTTACAATGTTTTTATTTAAAAAAATAATTTGAAGCACAGAAAAAAAATCGCAACCTAAATAACACACAAATTCCTATTATTTCAAAAGATTACTAAACTTTAACTATACATCCCACATCCTCCGGTCGATTGTTTAATTGTTTACGTAATATAAACAACCATTCACACGCTGATTGTTTAATTTTAACTTAATACTACTTATATCCACAAATAAACAGAATCATAATAACCTATTAGGCCCGATAATAAATATTGATAGAACGAGGTTCTTTATATTGTTTGAGTATTGCAATACGTAAACGACCGATATAACGTTAGATTATATTTATACATGCTAAACGAATACAAAATGTCTGGAATCAAAATACAAAATTATATTAACTCGGCGTTAATCAATTTTAGATTATAAATTTGTTTTTATATAAATTGTTCGGTATTAAAATAAAACAGCCGCCGTTTTCTTTATAAACCCATATTTTGCGTTCTGCCGTTGCTTAAAAACCAAATTAAAGAAACACTTCCCTTTAATCTCACATTCATATTGGCGATTGCGTGTTTATGAGTCAAGATTGCGTGTTTATGAGTCAAGTGAAAGAAACACGCGAATCTCTGTTTGCCAAGGGGTGTTAATAAAGGTACATGAAGGGGCAAACTAACTTTAAAGATGTTTTGGACTTGGATAGTAATAAATATTGTTTCGTTATAACACTCTTGTAGTTGTATTTTGCTTTTTCCAATAAATACGAAAAAATGTACAAAATTATTAAAAATATATCCAACAAACTTAAAAGTCTTAAAGCGACGGCCTGCAAATCGAAAAAAAGTCCGGAACTCCTTTCAATATTACTATTTATTTATATCCATCCATCGTCATATATGTATGATGATGCATTGAGTTGTGTTACTCTTCAATATTTGTGGTTAATACTCAGAGTTTTCCAAGCTACATGATTAATAATTGATGGCTCATTTTCTAGCACTATTTTTTCACTAATTTAAAATTGTAATTCAAACCCTGCACTTGGAGCTTAAATTCTACTTTGCCTATCGTATCACTAATTGTGATTGTCTTATTTACTTATAGAGCCCAGAATAGGAAGCAATTTCTGATGAGGTGCCCAATGTGTAATCAAAAGTTTCCAATGGAAGAAATTGAGGAGCATGCGGATGCGTGTTTAAACAGCAGGCAGCAACCATTTTTATCTCACACAATGACAGTTCCAGATGTTATAGATACAGACGAGTATGATTTTGAAGACGATTTACCGACATTGAAAAACAAATTAAGGCCAGAAGAAATAAGAGAAAAGCTGAAAGAAGAGTTAAAAAAAGTAAACATGGCCGGGGAAGAAACAGTTTTGATAACTATTCGGAGAGGCTTTGCTTTTGCAGATTTTCATAAGTTTTTTCAAAAAAAATGGAATAAGCAAAAAGCTTCTAGTCAATACATCATATCATTTGTAGGTGAAGATGGAATTGACACAGGAGGAGTGTCGAGAGAATTTTATTTTGGTATGTCTGATAGTCAGAAGTACATGTTATCTAGTTTTTAACTTTTTGTTTAATTATTAATGTAGTAAGTTTTTAAAAGCATTTCAGCAAACATCACATCAAGTAATGAGTACAAAAACGTTTTTAGAAGCAGCATCTAAACTTTTCTTGTGTTTCTGAAAAAAATCTGAAAATGTTTTTGAGAGAGTGATATAGGGGATAAGAAGTTAGTCTGTAACAAAATAGGTATAATTCAACAAACCTAAAAATTAAAAAAAACTGCAATTGTTTTGCTAATCCGACAATGGGAACAAGATATTTAGACTAATTTCCTGTGTTGTAACGACTGTTGTTGTTTTTCCCTTGGAGAAAAATGACCTAACTAAAAATTAATGACCTAACCCAAAATGCAGATATGTGGATACTAATAAATGGGGATTTTTCATTTTTGTACAAATACACTTTTATTACCTATATTCTTTGTATTTGTATAGATGCCTTGAATGATGTCAAGAATCACTACTTTAAACTTGATGGTGATGGATATTGCCCATCATTTGGTTTAATTAGTGTTGCTGATGGGACAGCGAGGACAATTGGAAATCTGTTTGCAGCAAGTTTAAGCAATGGGGGGCCAGGACCAGGCTTTCTTTCTGTGTGGATGTATAAATACATATTTGGTGGTATGGATGAGGCACTTTCTAGTATACCTTCAGAAATTTGCAATTGTGCATTTTCGTCCTTATACCAACAGGTATTTCTAAATTGAAAAAAAGGGGTCTGTACTAACTAATTATTAGGTTCCTTAAAAAAACTTTTTAAACACAGTTTACCTTTTTAAACAGTTTTTATAACAGTTTACCTTGTTGTCCTGACATTGTTCAGAGGAAATTTTAAATTCTACTGAAGTTTAAATAAATGTAATGTAAACCAGCATGACATAGATATATGCATCATACAAATTTAGTATGCATCCAAATTTCTTTTTGAAAAATGATTTTCGTTCCCGTACATCTATCAGTCAGGGTTGCCAGACGGAAAATCTGCCTTACGGCCAAACTGTGTTTGCTTTACGGCCAAAATTCGGCCAAATTGTATCAAGTACAAAATAAACCATTTAATTTAGCTAATTGGGCTATTTATCTCTTTATTTGTTGAAAAATTGAATAATTTTAATTCCCTCAAGATTTGTCGAACCCATTCAAATACTATTATTTTATTTCAAAACGTCATAATCAGCTTTGTGATTTATGGAATGAGACATTTGATATTATTAATTTATTTCCATATATATTTTTTCCCTTTATTTCTACTGTAGCGTAAAAATAATATGACGTTTTGGCCAAAAAATTGACACTATGCTTATACGGCCAAATTCGGCCAGATTTTTCCGCACGGCCAAACTATTTTTTTCGCGTCCGACGCAATTTTGGTACGGCCAAATTTCTGAAATTTGGCCGTGAAAAAGGCCAAATGGCAACCCTGCTATCAGTCCCAAACTCACATATAACAAATAGTCTGACAATTAAACTGTCTTGGGATGTCAAGTTGCCTTCACGAACATACATTTTTTTTATTTTAAAATATTTGTTAAAATTTATTTTGGAATTGTATTTTAGAAGTTTAACCTTAATGCCTATTTTTTACCTTTCCGCAATATTAGATATATGATTGTAAAACCGATGAAGAAGTTACATGTGCCCTACAAACGGATGAAGCATGCTCAATGCTTGAGATAATTGGTTACCGTGGAAATCCTAATTGTGCATCGCTGACCAACAAGATGCAAGTGCTACAGTGAGTTGTATGATAGAACTGATGTACCTTAAGCTAATATGATATTCGTGGTTTATCCCTGTGAATGAGAAATACCTCATGCCAATCCACCGTTTGGTTACCGAACCTTTTGATGTGTTTTATATATATATATATATATATGATTTCAACGTTCCTTCAATTTAGTTCAAAACACGATTTTAGTTCATCGGTTCAGGTGATGTCTGTTAAGTGCCTTGCACAAAGACAGAATCAGCGAAGCGAGCTGCTGATTTCAATCCAACTGTCTGACCTATGCGGCGGGATTAATACTACTTATTTGTGTTATGAATATAAGATATAACATGTTTACCGGTTTTTAATGTACCTTTATTTACTTTACCTTATTTTATTTTTTCAGTTCCATACTCATACATACAAAAATCATGCCGTATGTCACTGAACTTAATGAAATTTCTTTGGGATTGGAATGGTATGGTTTAAGAAGGATTATAAATACAAACCTCGATCTGTTTCAACACGTTTTTTGTAAGACCAACATTCTTGACTGGGATTCCGACAGTTTGATAAAAAATTTAAAAGCGGAGTTTTCAGACGAAGGCACTTCAAAAAAGGTGCTTGAAGTGTTAACCTATAAGTGCTTTGTTGACTTCATTGAGAGGTGTTACAATGAAGGTAAGAACAATATTTTTAATTTATTTAAACGATAAAATAGATACATGATCATTTGTTTGTTCATTTCTTCCTGTACACATTAATTCTGATGACACCATGCTTTCTGCTTTCCTAACTGCTGTTACCTGTGGGATTGGGTTTGGTTTGTGTTAAAAATAAAACCAATTCAGCAATCAGTTGTGTAGTTTGCCAAGGTGACAAAAATAAACCAGTTAGATTTTGTTTATTGTGTTTTCGGCGTCAAACAATAGCAAAGACACGTTTACTAGTCTTCAACTACCTGTCGTTGACAATAATATATGAAGCATGTTCAACATAGTAAAAAACTGTGGCGGTTCTGATTGGCTGTAGGCTATCTCATTGTTTCATGCAGAACGACTATATCCTTTCTTTTTTGCTATTATCGCCTAATTCTCTCCCCATTTGATATTCGACCTCGTAGAAGTTGGACGGTTGAGAAGCTTAGCTTTATGATGCCTGTGCATTATTAGTATGATAATATTTTTACAAAAACACAAACAATATTGTTAAATAAATCGAAATACAATTGCCCGGCATCATAAAGCTAAGCCTAGTTGCCCGGACGGTTGGCTTAGTGATGGCGCGCAGGACCGTTGTTTTGTGTCCTTTGACAAACCTTGTGAAGACATTTAACGGCATTTGCTTAAAACCTAATCAAAATTACTTTTCCGTCTCAAAAATACATTTGTCGACTCGAAATACTTTTGTCAACAGTGAATAAAAGATTTGACGTTTCTAAAAAAAGTATTGCCGAATGCCTAAAAAAAAGTTTTGCCGATTGTCAAAATAGTTTTGCCGATCGTCAAAATAGTTTTGCCGATCGTCAAAATAGTTTTGCCGATCGTCAAAAAAGTTTTGCCGATCGTCAAAAAAGTTTTGCCGATCGGCAAAAGAGTTTTGCCGATCGACAAAAAAGTTTTGACGATTGACTACAAAAAAGTTTTGCCGATTGTCAAAATAGTTTTGCCGATCGGCAAAAGAGTTTTGCCGATTGACTACAAAAAAGTTTTGCCGATTGTCAAAATAGTTTTGCCGATCGGCAAAAGAGTTTTGCCGATTGACTACAAAAAAGTTTTGCCGATTGTCAAAATAGTTTTGCCGATCCGCAAAAAAGTTTTGCCGATTGGCTACAAAAAAGTTTTGCCGATTGACTACAAAAAAGTTTTGCCGATTGTCAAAATAGTTTTGCCGATCGGCAAAAAAGTTTTGCCGATTGGCTACAAAAAAGTTTTGCCGATTGTCAAAATAGTTTTGCCGATTGTGAAAATAGTTTTGCCGATTGTCAAAAGAGTTTTGCCGATTTGCTACAAAAAAGTTTTGCCGATTGTGAAAATAGTTTTGTCGATTTGAAAATATTTTTGTCGATTTGAAAATATTTTTGTCGATTATGAAATAGTTTTATTGACTGAAATAAAATTTCAGGATTGCCCTTATGGGCCACCGTAGAGATGTCATGTTTCCAATCCGATAAAAGGAGCGGTTTTCTGGAACGGATTGGGATTTGAATTTAGGCTTAAGAAGTTTGCAAACTTGTAAAACTTTAATTTTTAGATGTTTGACTTTTAAACACAACTTCCGCCAGGTATTACAGTAATTTAGCAAGCCTGGTGTGTCTAATGTTAGGTTAACATCGCAAAAAGTGTTAAATCAAAAGTCGTAGGACTAAATCAAAACTATTGTAATCCAGGACAATACATAACTTATACGCTAACATTCCACTAGGCTAACCGACAACATTAACATCAGCAGTCAGATCCAATTGCATTCTAAAAACAATAAACAAAATTAGCATCATGTAAATGCGACACTTAACGGATTAGATTTGAAACGTGTGTGACGTCATTTCAAATCCGTTTGGTTTTCAATCCCATCCGTTTGAGCATGCACCATGTAAACGGGCTTAGTATTATAGTTTTAGACATCCGCTTCCCAATACTTCCCGCTTCTGAATGGAATGATAAACACAATTAGTTCATATGTATTGATATGGCGGCTTGTATTAAAGATATACACATACTGCACAAACATTTTCATATTTGACTAGGACTATCCACCGGTAAATTAATAAAAACACATCATTATTATACTTAACTTAGAAACAAATTTCATCAGCAGTTTCAGGTACCACCGTACCGTACCCAATTTGGATTGACTTACCTTTGGTAGTACATCCATACTCTTCCAGTTCGTCCATCCGGTTTATAGTCAAAATACAACAGTCAGAAATTTCATCGGGTTATGTTTTGACTGTTCTTCCGAGTCCAAAACAGCAATGATACAATCATAGATATATTTTAATAAAACAAACAAGCATAATGCATATTTTTCCTGATTATCCATGTTTCCTTTAAATTGTATATAAAAAAGTCAACAACGTTAGAATAGGAGAAAGGAAACATGTGGTTAGCCTACCATTGTTGCAGAGAGTACTAGATAGAGTAGGCTAGTTAGACTAGACCTATAATAATCCATAACAAAACATACATCCTAAGTCAGATCCAATTACATACTAAAAACAAAAAAAGCGTCATGTAAATGCGACACTTAACGGATTAGATTTGAAACTTGTGTGACGTCATTTCAAATCCGTTTGGTGCTTAATCCGATCCGTTTTAGCAATCATCATGTAAACGGACTTATTGATTGTAATTCCTTGTGTTTGGTTGTGTGTCATTAATGTAAATTTTTCCTTTCTTAGATGATGGCATGGCATTCTAACCGCAAATATTTTCTTCAGAGAAGACGACACAGTTTGTCGTCGTACGTCTGGTGGGTCGGTATAGCCCGCTATTCTCGGTGGAGTTTCTTCCGTTGTAAGAGGTATTGTGTATTTTTAGGCTACACCAACGTACGCTACCACCACACACTGTTCAATCTAAAAATAATTCATGCGTAACAATTGCGATGATTTTACAAAATATCGCGCGATCAACCATAATATGCTTTAGTCGTATTAAATACGACTATCTATGGCTGCATACTATGCGCTAATCCGTAACGAACGGGTGTGTAACAACTGGAAACGGGGGTTTCATTAAATTGAATTCTTGGAACTTTCTTTAAAGTTCGACCGTCACAATATACAGCTTTTAAATGTAGTGTTTGTCAATAGTTCCTTAGGCGGTAGGCAAAATAATTTAGACAGTGCTCTTCGAAAGAGCATTGATGTAGTAGGAGGTGTAGCTCTTGGGTTCAAGGGCTTATGAAATAAATGTCTCTGGTAAAATAGTTCATACATAGGCCTACAAACTTGGCTTAGTTTGGTGTGTAGACAATCAATCCAGTTGCAGTCTGATCGATAAAAGCTTCTTTCGTCTGACCAGCTGAGCAATTGAAATGTAGACTTAGTAATCGATTCCAGGGGTTGTTGTGGGGGTGATGCAGTGCTGTTTCGTTCAATAATTTATGCCAATGCGAATGAATGACTTTTCCTTCCAGAACATGTAATTTAATCTGAGATAGTCGTGTAATGTTTTGATAAGTTATTATGCGTCTCTCTAGTTTATGACTCTCGCGTAACCGTGTACGGTCGTGTGGCCGAATGGTTAACGCGACCAATACATATACCACCGACTCTTATACAAAAAACGGTTCTGGTGTGGGTTCGAAACTTGGCTCGGTAAAAAAAAAGTTATTTTTTTCATTTTTTAGTCTACAACTTGAAATGTACAGTCAGATTTAAATGCTCAAGAAAGTCGGCACCCAATATAGGCAATTCTACCTCGCGGTCCAGTTTAACAAATCGCTCACCGTATGTTGCTAGGGCTGCTGATCCATTAGAACAGCGTTTCTCAAACTATGGGTCGCGAAAGGAATCTTGGTGTGTCGTGAAAAGTTATAGAAAGCTCTGATTAACTATACTGGCTATTTTCTATACAAAAATCAAGGGGAAATTATCATAATTGTGACATCACACAGTCTTGAATCGTGGCGTGATCTTCACCTGACCTCAGGTCATTGAACCTTTCGTCTCTCACACATGTTACAACGGTGACCAGTCAACTGAACCCTTTACAGCTGAGCCCCTACAACTGAACCCCTTTAAACAGAACCCTTTTAACTGAAAAGGGGGTTCAGTTGTAAAGAGGGTTAATTGAAATGGGTTCAGTTGTAAAGGGTTTCTTTCAGTTTAAAGGGGTTCAGTTAAAAAGAGTTCAGTTGTAAGAGGCTGGCTTAATTGTAGAGTCGTAAAGGGTTCAGTTGTAAGGGGTTCAGTTGTCATGGAACCGTTACAATTTAAATCAGATTTTCTGGCATGTAAGTGGCACTGATTTAATCGTTGAAAGAAAGTTGTTAACAACTATATATAAAGTTAAGTGGGTCGCCATAAATTGTGGTAATTATTAGTGGGTCCCAACTCTAAAGAGTTTGAGAACCACTGCATTAGAAGCAATTAAGTCTCATTCGATAATTCGTCTTTTATAGGTGTAGGAGACTCGAAGAAGTTCCCGTATCAATAAGGAACTTAGTCGTAAGCAAAAGCGATGGTTGATCTAAAATAAGCCAAGAAGCTTATTTTAGATCAACGCGATGGTTGTTGATACAACACTAGATCTATGACATAATAGCCGAGAATAGCGATAGTTGATGTCGCCTTCATCTTTATTTTTCTCGCTAAAAACGTTGGTTTTGAAGTCTTAAAACCAACACAAATCAATAGATTGTTTGTTATCTATATCCAATACTTACCATAAACCCCCAAATTATTCGCTACAAGACTAGAGAGTGTGTCATCAACCACGTGTGTAACCACCCCCTATTTGTAAAACACATTTTGTATGCTATATATTAATGGGACCAGGGTCCCCAACCACAACTTGTATTTTATAAACCAAGAATGTAGTTAGACTTTGTTTCTGCAAGCATAAACGCATGGATCCCAATCGTGTTATTTCACCACAAATGTTTTAAATTAAACCGCTGCACTGAAATGAAGCTAAATTCCGGAAACAGCCCGATTTCGGAGAATCTCCTTCTGGGTAATGTTATCTAAGAATTCTTGAAATTTTAATGCGATTTGTCAAGAGCCCTTGTTGAAGATGTCGGACGATATGCTTGTCACAATCATCATGAATTAGGTAGGACCAAATCATAATTTTTAGGGTATTTTCCTGGGTATTACTATTAAGAAGTAAAGAAAGCAGTGACTAACTAATGCACTATCTCCACCAAATCTGATTGAAATGGAGCTAAATTTTTGGAAAAAATACCGTTTTAGTTTGTAACGATCCAGGGGAATTTCCCTGGATTTATCAACCAAACTTTTGGTTTCTGAATATCTAGATCGACCATGTTGTTGTCTCCAACAAATGACAAAGTTTCATTACGATTTCATTCTTCCTTCTAATCAACTACAATAGACAAGTGACCAGTAGCGGCTCCCTTGTCTCGCCCGACTCGATGATTAAACTTTCTGGCAAAGTAGAAAGTGATCAATTCGTTTAAGGGCGCATTTACAGAGTTTTAGGGACCCAGAATTTATAAACAAAAAACATCTTACGTCTGGCACTATCATAAATGTTGAAGCCAAATATCCTAAACCACCTTTGGAGATTTTGACCGTGTACCCCCAGTCCATTGCTTAAAGTAATTTCAAAAAAGTATAAATGAGGTAAAAAAAGTATTCCTTCTTTTTCGGGACTCATCGACACTTTCATGATCATCCCTAAATTGATAAAAGTTGCAGGACGCTGGGTAGCGATAACCCGACCCGGCAAATTCGACTTTAAAGAGCGTGGCCGCACACCAGAAAAAAAGGATACTGCACAATTTGCAAAACATATAGTTACCATTTGACAAAGAAATGTCAATCGAACCAATCAATACATATGGCACCTATGGTATTTCGTTCCTAAATATTACTTACATACAATTAATCTCATTTGGTAACGAAATTTCGTTTCAACTATTTTGTTACAAAAAATATCGTTTCTTGTATGTATTTCGTTGTAATTAGCTTACTATCTGATTTGGTAACGGTAGTTGTAATAGCTTACAATCTGATTTGTGACGACGAAATGTCGTTTCTTGTAACAGACAGACAAGATAATTTAGATTTAGTTATTTATCTGAATAATCTTAAATACCCACAATTGCATTGTTCTGGTTACTAATACTGTTTTTCAGTCGATGTACCTGGCATCCAAGCAGCAACAGAAGCTAGTCAATCTACATTAAAGACATTAAGTGAATTAGGC